>JBAKBP010013538.1:35000-62506 GCA_037953745.1 Lithodes maja | reverse complement strand
CCAAGGCCCCGAGCAAGGCCAAGGCCATAACCGAGTGCCCCCACAGAATTACCCTCCCTGCCGACCACAATAAAGCCTGGGTGACCAAAGCCACTCCATGGCGGGGAGCTGAGGAGGGTGCGGAAACCCGGGAAACCAAAGCCCCACCCAGGGCCCTGTGCCCCTCAGCAATTATGAAGAGAAAGTTGAGGGGCAAAGGAAAAATGTGACGCTTTGGCTTCCAATCTTGGTAGATTGGGAGGTCAATCCACGGAAGAGACGCCGTCACTTGAGATCTAGAAAATATATAAGTAAAAGGAACAGTCAGAGTAAGCTATGGGTATGGCAGAGATCGCTCAGTTCTCACTCTGATAGACCAGCCATCACCAAATCCCCAGTGTAGAACTCAGAGGGTGCTTTATTTAGGCATTGAAAGTATTATTGAGGAGCACCTCCCTCCCCTCTTTCTGTCTCTATTTTACTGATACCCTTCCAACCCTTTCTTTCTCTCTCCACTGATCACCTTTCTCCCCCCCCCCCCTTCTTTGCTCTTCTATACTGATCACCTCAGCTCTCTCTCTCTCTCTCTCTCTCTCTCTCTCTCTCTCTCTCTCTCTCTCTCTCTCTCTCTCTCTCTTCCTAGACATGGAAAAGAGCAAGGTGATGCATTTCGGCCAAGCAAACCCCATGTCAGGCTATTCACTATTGGGAATGCATCTGGAAGTGGCTGACTTGGAAAAGGATTTGGGTTTTCGGATTTGCAGTGAGCTAAAGTTGTCCAAGCAGTGCATTGAAGTAGAGAAGAAACCTTAGAAATTATTGGGCTTTAGTAAGAGGCAATTTAAGTATAGAAATAAGGAAAGAATCCTTACACTTTACAACGCTCTGATACGGCCTCTCCTGGAGTATGCTGTTCAATTCTGGTCTCCAGCACTCGGGAAAGATAGCGAGCTACTAGAAAGAGTACAAGCTAGAGATACAAAGCTTATTTCATCGCTTAGAAGACTGAGTTATGAGGGGAGGTTGAGAGCTCTTGATCTCTTTCCATTGGAGACACGCAAACTACGAGGTAAGCTCATGGAAGTATTTAACATACTTAATGGGTTTGGCAATGTGGATAATAACAAAACATTTAGCCTCAATATGAATACAACACGCAACCATGGCTGGAAATTATAATTGAAATGGTTCAGCACTAGTATTTGTGGAAACTTTTTCACATACAGTATATGATCTGTTCTACCTGAAGCAAACTTCTCTTCGAAGTTGTAAACAGTTCTTCAGTAGAGCAGTTCAAGAGAGTGGATAGTAATTTGCACACTCTGTAAAGAGTGTAGTGCACTAAAGAGTCTTTCTCCTTCCATTTCGAGTATCTCCTCAGAATGGACCGGAGGGTCTCTGAGATACTAACTATTCCTTGTAGGCCTAACTCCTAGTAACTCCCTCTCTTCCTCTTGAAATTCTCACTGGGACACAGTACCTGATCGTTTCCTCTTTTCTCCTTCTTTTCATCATCCTTTGATCTGTCAGTTTCAACTTTGACATCACAAGCACCCACCCTCCTTGCTACCGTCCTCCCTACCACCATTACCACCTCTCGCTCTCCCACCATTACTCTTGCCACCATTACCAGCCCTCCCCCTACCTCCATTACCTCACCTTTCCTATCACCATAACCACCCCCTCCCTACCATCAATACCTCCCATTTCCATCACCATACCCGCCTCCCCCCTAACAGCACCTTTTCTACCATCAATACCTCCCCTTCCTATCACCATAACCGCCCCTATCTACCATCAACACCTCCTTCTTCCTATCACTATAACCGCCCCTATCTACCATCAATACCTCCCCCTTCCTATCACCATAACCGCCCCTATCTACCACCAATACCTCCCCCTTCCTATCACCATAACCGCCCCTATTTACCACCAATACCTCCCCCTTCCTATCACCATAACCGCCACCTATCTACCACCAAACCTCCCCCTTCCTATCACCATAACCGACACCTATCTACCACCAAACCTCCCCCTTCCTATCACCATAACCGCCACCTATCTACCATCAATACCTCCCCCTTCCTATCACCATAACCGCCACCTATCTACCACCAAACCTCCCCCTTCCTATCACCATAACCGCCACCTATCTACCATCAATACCTCCCACTTCCTATCACCATAACCGCCACCTATCTACCACCAAACCTCCCCCTTCCTATCACCATAACCGCCACCTATCTACCACCAAACCTCCCCTTCCTATCACCATAACCACCACCTATCTACCACCAAACCTCCCCTTCCTATCACCATAACCGCCACCTATCTACCACCAAACCTCCCCTTCCTATCACCATAACCGCCACCTATCTACCACCAAACCTCCCCCTTCCTATCACCATAACCGCCACCTATCTACCACCAAACCTCCCCTTCCTATCACCATAACCGCCACCTATCTACCACCAAACCTCCCCCTTCCTATCACCATAACCGCCACCTATCTACCACCAAACCTCCCCCTTCCTATCACCATAACTGCCCCCCCCCTTCCTATCACCATAACCGCCCCTATCTACCACCAATACCTCCCCCTTCCTATCACCATAAACCGCCCCTATCTACCACCAATACCTCCCCCTTCCTATCACCATAACCGCCACCTATCTACCACCATACCTCCCCCTTCCTATCACCATAACCGCCACCAATCTACCACCAAACCTCCTCCTTCCTATCACCATAACCGCCACCTATCTACCACCAAACCTCCCCTTCCTATCACCATAACCGCCACCTATCTACCACCAAAACCTCCCCTTTCATCACCATAACCACCTCCTCCCTAACATCAATACCTCCCCATCCTACCACCATAACCGCCCCCTCCCTACCACCTTCCTTCCTCTAATGCCCCCGCCACCATCAAGTAATTTTAGGCTAACACACTCGTAACCCGACCTGACACAATATATCCTCTACCCTCCGGTCAGTGCCGTACACACATACATAGATACACCTACCAAGCAGTTTGTATTAATATATCTAGGACACTATGCACTGTATTCATTATTACAAGCTACACAATAATGTTGTATGATTCACTAGAAAATCAGTGTCGATGGTAGCCTTTGTGCAATGGCTTTGATAGCTTCAAAGGGTTGTTCTACCGCTAAATACAAAATACTAGCCTAGAAGTACATAGTATAATCCTCTTGGTTTTGAGCATCAAAGCAACAGGTTGTGTATATGGTGAGACTGCTAATGGATTGTTTAATTGGATATTTCATTCTTAATCAGCTCTTTCATGATGTTTCCTTATTTAGCATTAACATGCAACACTGCATTAATGTCTCGGGCTGTGTTTGTAATGTATCTGGCATAGGTCCCTGCTGGTAAAGTACTACTTATAAATATGCTTGAAGTGCTATTAGGGCATGTAGTGGGTGAGCTTCACTGGGAGTTAAGAACACATGCAATATAAAGGATATGGTTTATTAATACAATAAAGTACATACACAATAATATGAATGGTTACAATCACAAACAGATCAAGATATAAGTACGTGTATAACAGTATCTTGGGTTGATAGCTGGCTGTGGGTCTGGTGACGAGTCTCGTTAGCTGTAATGGTTCCTCAGGGAATTCGGCGCCAGGCAAGTAGCGCATGGAGGGGGGGGGGGGGGGGGTAAGAGGGGGGCGGGCAAGGAGGCGGGTATGGTGCGCTGTTAGTGTTTACTGTGTCTCAAGGAACAAAAAGACAAGGGTGATGGTCAAGTCCGTAACGGCTCTCCGCTTCTGCTATTCCTGCAGGGGTTACAGGTAATTCAGGAAGAGGGACATGGGTGGTGGTCGAGTCCATGGCGGCTCTCAACTTCCGCTACTATTGCATGGGTTAATGCTACTTCAGCAACAGGTACAAGGACGGTTGTCGAGACCGTGGCAACTCTGAACTCCTGCTGCTACTGCAGCAGGGGGGCAGGGACAGGGACAAGGGCAGTGGTTGAATCCGCTACGGCTCTCGACTTCTTCTACTAGTGCAGGGGTTACTGCTACTACAGGAATAGGGACAGGGGTGATGGTCAAATCCTTGGCGGCTCTCAACTTCTGCTATTACTGCAGGGGTTACTGCTAGTTCAGTAACAGGGACAGTGGTCAAGTCCGTGGTGGCTCTCGATTTCTGCTACTACTGCAGGAGTTACTTCAGGGAATTACTGCAACTACAGGAACAGGGGCGTCCACTACCAGAGCTCGGCTTCCGATTCGTTGCCCTTACACTGGTGCCAGGCTTGGAGAGTTCAGGGCAGCTCTTCCATCCACTCTCTGCTGAATTATTCAAAGTAGTCGTCAGTTGAGATCAGCGTTTATAGTGCGCTTAGATCTGGACACTACTTGGGCTATGCGGTATCTAAGGGTGGCTGCAGCAGACAAGCGATAGTCCTCATTATCTTTATTACAAGAAGGAAGCCTTATGTCTGTTGCTCATTCTTAGTAAATCTCTCAAGTCACCAGTGTGCATTAGGAAGGGAGGGAGAAGACTTGTGGCTAGTTTTGGTGAAGCTGAATTGGGGAGAAGACTTGTTGCTAATCTTGGTGAATGTGAGAGTCTGGGGTGAATCCGTGCCTAATATGGACCAGCCCGGGATTGAAGAGTATTTCATGGGTACACCAGGCTGGCCCAATTACGGCGCCTTTGATCTTGAGATCCGAGGCTTTTCCCACCGGGCTGATGCCGGTGAAGGTTGGAAGTCCTGTGTTGGCTACTTTTAGCCTGCCAATCAGGGGTCGCGGCTCCTTTAATCTTGGATCTGGGCTTCCTCCGGATTGATTCTAGGGCAAGGGTGGGGGCTTCCATTCTCGGTTTTAGTAAGGGGCAGGATGATAGGTACAAGTGTCGGGGGGAGAGGGCAGGACGGTCGTTCTTCCCATTGGTACCCAGTGAGCACCTTGTTGACTTTCGAGTTTGGCAGGATGTGAATCATTGATCGTATCTTTGGGTGCTGGGTGTCCTGGGCCAGGGTTTCCTGCTCGTCTTGCTCATTGATCCATTGCTTGCTGTCTATCCTGGGCCTGGGTATTCTTGAAGACTTGCTCATCAATGCTAATTAAATATTATAAATGAAACAACAACAAACGAAATGTACTTACTTTTTAGTTATCCATTGCTGTGTTTGGCTATTTTGATGTTTGTTCTTTCCATATCTATATTTAAAGATACCTATTGGAGTATAATTAAAATGTATCTGTATGGCCTGAACATATTGTCGGCTGTATCTCAGTTTATTCACATTTATACACCCGTTACTGTTACTGTATTTAATAAATACTGTTAGGGAACAGTTAATATTTGTAATTATTATTTGTATTGAAATGTTCTATCCCATCCTCATCACAGACACACACACACACACATAACAGATCATGTTAACACATTATACATACAAGTTTATGTAGAAGCCCTCCGAATCATAAGGGACCCAAGCAACAAATGTTGAATTTTCGGGCCAAGCACATAGCGGGAAAGCTCAATTGGTTTTGGTTTAGTTCCCATACGACAAAAACTGTAAGGTTGAGAGTCCTGGTAGTGAAGGTAACTCTTTTGGCTTATCGGCACTCCGGCCGAGAGCCTGAGAAAAAATCTACAAATCATAAGGGGACCAAACGACGTCCAGCTGATTGCGTTCACTTACTCATATCTTTGTACTTACCTGTCAATTAACTACTTACCGGGAGTATGGAAATGAGTGGGTTAAGGGTGGGAATGATGCAAAATTACGTACATTACCGAGTATCAATGCATTATTATCTTTAAAACATGAAATTTGTGGCCAAAGGGTTGGTAATGTTAGATTTTGGCAATTATTGGCTTTCAAAAATGGGGATAATTTTGGATTGGGTGCTGTGGCTCAAAACCTAGATGTGGAACCCCCTATTTTTACATGATGAAATGAAAGAGTAGTGTTTCATTTACCTTCAGTCCAAATATGAAGAGGGCACTTCACCGGGTTAAATAGTTACACATGTTGGAATACTGCCAAACTTTGACTTCTATTTTCTCGAAAGTAAAGAAATGTCGCTTGGGTCCCTTATGATTCGGAGGGCATTATTTATTTTATTGCACACAATCAAATACAATTAAATAATCCATATATATACTATATATATATATCTATCTATCTATTGCCTGACGCCGTGATCCCCGAAGGGGTGGCCACGAACGAACCGCCCCCATGCACCTCTGTCCCCAGTCAGTCGACGCCCCTCCCCCCAACCAGCACCGCCTTCATTCATGTAGTTCCTCACTCCATCCTTCCACCTCATATTCGGTCTACCTCTCCCCCTCTGTCCCTCCACCTCGCTCTCGTACACCCTCTTAGTCATTCTCTCGCTTTCCATACGTTCCATATGGCCGAACCATCTCAAGTTGTTCCTTTTCACACTTTCCAGCACATCTACCTCCACACCACACCTCCTTCTTACTTCCTCATTAGTCTGTCTATCCCTCCATGTAATTCCGCATGCACTCCTTAAGTAATTCATTTCCACTGCTCTCACTTTTGGTCTGAGTCTCTCAACCAACGTCCATGCTTCGCTTCCGTAAGTCAGTGTCGGGATTACCACACTGTCATGCAAGGACTTCTTCACTTCCATACTGACCACCCTATTTCTTGTTACTGCTTTTAGCGTTCCTACAACCCTCTTCCCCTGTTGTACCCTCTCCCGCACCTCTTCATCCATAGTCCCATCTTTACTCAACACACTGCCCAGATACTTAAAAGAGTTGACGATCTCCATAGCCTGACCGTTCAGCTTCACCTCACACTCTGTGACTTCACCCCTTTCGAAGACCATAACCTTGCTCTTCCCCGTATTTACCTTCAAATTCCGTTTTTCGCACACTGTTCCAAACTCATTTACCAGACCCTGCAACTCCCATTCATTATCACTCATCAGAACTGTATCATCCGCAAACAGCAGTATAGGTAGCTTCCACTCAATTCCCTCCCTTTTCAGCAATACACCAACATCCACTGCTCTTGATAGTATTTCTTTCATAACTCCATCCATATATACAGTAAACAACCACGGGGACATCACACACCCCTGTTTCAAACCAACATTCAGGTCAAAGAACTCGCTCTGCTCACTCTCCACACGTACTGCCGCCTTTGCACCCTCATACATGCTCTTCACTGCTTTCAGCAACTTGCCCTCTCGTATTCTAGAGTATATTCTAAGTATATATATAAGATATATATATATATATATATATATATATATATATTGAGCTACAACAATTGATGTACGATGTATTGAGCTGCGTGATATTCTTTCACTAGAATTTGGGAACATTTTTGTATCTCAATGAGTCACGAGACTCCTTGCAGTATCTTTTAGAGGGGTGGATCTGTGGTTCATATTGTAAGCAACTTATACATTTGATCATGTGTTATTGCTAATCAATGACAATAATATTGGCCTCTTTGTTAATGCATACCTAGGGTCGCAGCCACATATGGTTACCATACTGTATACTGTACATTAGTAGACAGGTATGTTTCCTCAATTTTTCATCCACTCAATAATAATAGCTTGGCTAGGGGGGGTCAGTGGTTCAACTAAATTAGGTTTTTAAGCCAGGATAATGAAAACAAAGATATGTACTGTAGTTTGGTAGGTTGGCTTTGGACAGGTAAGTTAAGTTAATTAAGGAAATGAGTGATTTTCGATAGAAATTTATGCTGTATTCGTAGTCGACATACAAACTGCACCGATCGGGAACATCATTGTATAGGTGAATTAATGACACGTAATAGAAACAATATATGGAAATATACTGTCTACATTTGTATCTTATATGTTCCTGATTGAAATTGTAATGAGCATGAAAGAAAGGGCTTTTTCTCTGTGAAATAATTTTCAGAACTGTGAAATACAATGTGGATTACTGTGTGTTTTCTTGTTTATATGCAATGAATGCAACAGTACTAATATTATGTTGTAGAATTGTGCAACAAATTCTATGAACTGCTTTTAATCTTATTAAAAAACACTAATAAGATATCTTCCTATCTAGATGCCACTACAAGAAATATTGTGGAGTAAGATGCCACCGAAGAAAAACTCATCAGAAAGGAGAACAGAAAATTACAGGAAATTCAAATCAGAAGCCTCATAGCTGCAGTAGTCTCCACATCACAAGGGCACAACACAACAAGACCAGCTGCCCTGCACCTCTTTCGCCTGGAATATCCACCAACCTGGCACCACAACCAGCCAGAAGGCTACCTCAGACGTCAAGGGATTAGCTCGTGCCCAGCAGGCCCTTCTCACCCGCACCACCATCACCACTAAAATAGCAGAGAAAAGTAACACTACCACAGCCAAACTGGATCAGGCATCCAATCCCTCAGGCCTCAACCCCTGGTTTTTGGTTAAGTAGGCTCGCCGCTGCTATTAAAAGCAAAGCTAAGTTTGAGACTAGCAGAGGTAGGCCCGATGCTGCCAAATTCAGCCAAGTTCGAGACTGACAGAGATAAGCTTGATGCTATCAAAATCACAGCCAGGTTCGACTGGTAGAGTCAACCACGGCGCTACCACCCCAAAGCCAAGTTCAAGACTGGTGAGTAATACAGTTAAGTTTGAGACTAGCAGAGGTATGCCCAACGCTACCACCAAAACAGTTAGGTTCAAGACTTGCATTTCGGCTGATTGTGAGACCAACAGAGGTAAGCCCGACATTACCGCCAAAACAGCTAGTTTCGATACTAGCAAAGGCACAGTCAGGTCCAAATCTGGTAAACAGCTATGTGCAAGACTAGCAAGCAGGGGTAGACCCGACATTATCACCCGCCCTGCCAAGTTCGAGAATGGTAAAGGTAGGCTCGAAGTTACGCCAGTAAACAAGCAGCCGAAAGAGCAAGCAGTCGTCTAAGATGAAGATAAACCAGACGTCCCCAGCCGCAAAGATCCATGGCATGAACACCACAGGACCTGCCAAGAAAAACGCGAAGCAATCTCCCCTTAGACCCCAAGAATCCTAAAAATCTCTAAGTCCTCCCCATACACCAGGAAAGACACTTGTGAGATAAGAGTAAATACAGAGTTCCCCTATTAGAAAATCTGTTTAGCTTCCGCATCCATCGAGAAGCTACACAATTTTCTGGTCTTTTAATAGTAATGGAAACGATCTAATAAGGATTTTTTGTGGTCTTTGACGAGAATAAAACGTTGAGTTTGGACGGGAGTTCACCACCTCATCCGGTCTTCGGTTTGTTTACATGACGCTCGAGGTTAGTTACGTTTGTTATTGTTATTTGCCCCCTGCTGACAACATATTTCATGATGACAATAAGTCTAGAGGGGGTGAGGGGGCTAAAGCCCCCCTCAACACATACTGTATCCCACGGCTTAAATTTTAATTCAACCAGCAAGGCGGGAAATAGATTTGATGCGTAAAGTAGCCTACTACTTTGGAGCGTAAAACGTAAAAAAAAACGATCTACGATATCCCCGTGAATGCAACTCTTCCACCGAGTATCTTTATATTTTGTCTATTATTTTTATCATTAGAGTGTCCCAATTATTTTTTGGGTGTTTCGTATACCAGAAAAGGGTGTAGCTTGGTGGTGGATGCGTGGAGCCTAAAAACACGCTGTAATAAGTCTGTTTGCGGTACCTGTAAAGTACGCACTACTAAAGTAAAATTGCACCTAAACTAGTTTTGATTCTTCTGACCATTCTCTGGCCAGCATAATTCCTGTGTAGTTTGTACCATAACTTAAGCTCCTCATGAGACCCTTTCACAAGTTAGAGTTTTCGTAAGTCCCCCGTTTCCCTGATAGAAATCCATTAGACGGGTGTCAAAGAAAACAAGACACTATATTTTCCGAAGTCAGAGTTAATTAAGGGCCGACTTAATTCATTTATGCCAATTCGTTCAAGTTCAGTTTGATAGTATTTCTTTCGAGACCGAAAGACAATTTCCATGATATTTAGTCTTATCATTCGATGTAAGTGTGTATAGTTCAAATTGTTTTAAGGTATCAGAAGCCCAGCATTATTATCAACCAGATCACGCCATGTGTGTAAGTGTGAGAGTCCGAGTGTAGGGGGTGAGACAGTGAAGCACGGGAATGAGGTGGCTTCAGAGATGGGGTCGTTTCGGGCCATGAGTGAGCACCGTGCCTCATGTGAAGGCAAGATGGCAGGTGCTCGTTGTACTCTACGTGCTTCACATGTCTCACTCCCTAGACTGGAACAAGACCTCACGGGCTTCACTGTTCATTGTAAAGCGGTGAACGTTAAGGCTCTCAGCCTATGCCCGAGAGGAAGTAAGTTGGAATATAGAAAAAAAATAAATAAAAAAAAAAATAATAAAATAGACTATTAAATATCACCAACGATCTCTTCCTACAACATTATTGTATATGTTTATACCATGGCTATTTACCTATTATGTATAAGTAAACATTTGTGTTATTTCTGATTGTGCGTCTTATCCTGTTCTATTATAGTATTATTATATTGAAGCACTTGCCTCTTCCCTATTGGAGAACTTACATAAAACTGTTTAAGCCTAGTATAACACGAAACACGATAAGATAGGCAAACTCCAAGACCAACTCGTACTGTAGTGTGTGTGTGACAACAATTAGTATGGGTATGAAACACAAAAGTAACGACCAGTAGTCACGCACGTCGATTATTCCACATGAACAAAGCCTTTTGAATAATTAATACATTGCACATCATTGCTGAAGAGCTATATCATAGGTCGACGAATTATGTTTTCATGTACTATATTCTTAAGTTACTACCACTTTCCTTGACAACCTTCATGTGTTCCCAGAAACCCGTGACTAATACTTTGTGTTCTCGTGTGGTAGAAATATTATCAAGGCGAACTACTGATTGCGACTGTGCGTACCCTTTTTGACCATCGAATTATTCTTCGGGTATCGGATGTTGTTCACCACACGAGGTAAATAGTCCGGCTTTGACACGCACTCAACCTCATGAACACCACAACAATATAGCTCTGTGAGGGGAACTGTACATTGCACAAGTTTATAAAGAAATCCAGTTGTATTATCTCCTCAAAATATTGGTATCTATATTCGGTAATAGGACTGCCAAACTATTGGGCCTCTCTATTGACTTTACACAACCTTCTATTAAGGTTCTTGGGGGCAATTTTTGATTTCATTCTATATTCTCAAATCTATAAATAAGACACGTGCATGGATGTCCTATATGCACACCAATTTGCATTGATAAATCTGTGTGTATATGATTTATATGGTATTTAATTTAGTTAAGATAATTATTCCTGAATTGGCACTCTCACAAAACCAGTGTTTAGTCGTTGATATGTGAGGGGTTGGTACTTCAAAATAATGCATGGTACTGCGTACTGTACATCAATCTTATATGACAGTACGGTCTTTCCTATATGCGATCAATAATATTACACCATTACATTATCATCATAATATTATTGCACACCATAATCACCACCATGACCATCACCCCTACTTGACCAGTAAGCTACCGCCACTCCAATAGTCTTATCAGAATACCAAACCAAATATTTGTACTTATCTATTCTCGTTAGTCTTCCATACGCATAATTATATACCTTCCACTATGCTACTTAATAATACTTCCCCATCAGCATCACAATAACAAATTTCCTAACAGCCGATTTAATAACAATTATTTGTACAATATATAATTACTAAACTTCGGTTTCATACGGATTAATCATTTTAATAATTATCGACATATCTCCATATATAATCGAACCATAATTCATTCATCAAGGTAGTTATATTAAAGTATTCTCACCTGCTTAGGATAAACAGTGTATTATATTCCTAAAGTAAAGGTGTCATCATAACTGCATCAATACAGACTATTTTAATACAGACAAAAACTAAACACAAACATTCCACGTACCAATGTTGTCATGCTTCACATATTGGTGCAGTTTACTGGAAATTTAAAGATTTGTGACTTACTAGTATTAGTTAGGCAGGCGAATTGTGTACCGTGCTTGAACAGTGTGTGTTCTGATTGTCTATGAAGTGTCATCAGTGTGCATCTATAGAAGATTTCATATGGAATAATGTGTGTTATAGTTTAGTATAGTACTGTTTCATATACCGGTATATGTGCCACAGGAAACCATTAGATTTGTTGAACATAATCCAGCGCTGGCATGAGTTCCACGAAGTCATAACAGTTAGCATGAACACATAGTCCTGTCTTAGGTATGTATCATATTATGACGTAGGTATGTTCGCTAGCAGTTAGCCACCTGTTTCAAGGAATACTGTCTGTGGTCAGAGTAAACACACACACACACACACACACACACACACTCACAAGCACAAACACGATACTGTTCAATATCTAAGTTCCGCGTTTCAACCAACACTACTAAAATCCCTGCGTACTTCTGCGATAAACACAACCCCACCACCCCCATATCCACTACCACCAATATTATGCTACCACCACCACTCTACTACATCAGTAAAACTCTAACCAACACCAGTAAACTATAATACCACACCATTCCTACCACACCAGTAAACTATAACAATACCACACCATTCCTACCACACCAGTAAACTATAACAATACCACACCATTCCTACCACACCAGTAAACTATAACAATACCACACCATTCCTACCACACCAGTAAACTATAACAATACCACACCATTCCTACCACACCAGTAAACTATAACAATACCACACCATTCCTACCACACCAGTAAACTATAACAATACCACACCATTCCTACCACACCAGTAAACTATAACAATACCACACCATTCCTACCACACCAGTAAACTATAACAATACCACACCATTCCTACCACACCAGTAAACTATAACAATACCACACCATTCCTACCACACCAGTAAACTATAACAATACCACACCATTCCTACCACACCAGTAAACTATAACAATACCACACCATTCCTACCACACCAGTAAACTATAACAATACCACACCATTCCTACCACACCAGTAAACTATAACAATACCACACCATTCCTACCACACCAGTAAACTATAACAATACCACACCATTCCTACCACACCAGTAAACTATAACAATACCACACCATTCCTACCACACCAGTAAACTATAACAATACCACACCATTCCTACCACACCAGTAAACTATAACAATACCACACCATTCCTACCACACCAGTAAACTATAACAATACCACACCATTCCTACCACACCAGTAAACTATAAAAATACCACACCATTCCTACCACACCAGTAAACTATAACAATACCACACCATTCCTACCACACCAGTAAACTATAACAATACCACACCATTCCTACCACACCAGTAAACTATAACAATACCACACCATTCCTACCACACCAGTAAACTATAACAATACCACACCATTCCTACCACACCAGTAAACTATAACAATACCACACCATTCCTACCACACCAGTAAACTATAACAATACCACACCATTCCTACCACACCAGTAAACTATAACAATATCACACCATTCCTACCACACCAGTAAACTATAACAATACCACACCATTCCTACCACACCAGTAAACTATAACAATACCACACCATTCCTACCACACCAGTAAACTATAACAATACCACACCATTCCTACCACACCAGTAAACTATAACAATACCACACCATTCCTACCACACCAGTAAACTATAACAATACCACACCATTCCTACCACACCAGTAAACTATACCAATACCACACCATTCCTACCACACCAGTAAACTATAACAATACCACACCATTCCTACCACACCAGTAAACTATAACAATACCACACCAGTAAACTATAACAATACCACACCATTCCTACCACGTATACCACCGCATTTCCATAACCGCCATCATGCTATTACCATCGACGTAACTATCACCACCCTACCCCACTCAACACTGCCATGCCTTCTCAAGTGACGTCATTGTAACCCCATCCCTTCACTATTAAACCCCACCCACCGTATTACCATAATATTATTACTCCACACATCTACACCTGGCAAGAGTTCCAACCCTTGCTTTAATTAATGCTAACTTAGATATTTTAAGTTGAGCATTGCCAAATAAAATATAGAAACTTATGCTATCTATTGGCTTCTTAGAAACTGTTTTGAAACTCCCTTTTCTATATTTACATAATACAAATATAATCTACCATAAGTATAATATTTGTATTCCAATTGGAAGTCTTGCAAGCTGTACCATCACTGCAACATCACATACTGCAACATCACATTCCCCAAATCCTCATCACAACCACCACTTTATTATTATTTTATTATTAGTAATTTTTATTTTGCCAATCAAACATACAATATATGTTAATTTTACAATAAAATAATATCATGGCTGCGCCTTTTGAGAACAATCTCTCTTAAAGGCACCTTGAATACAACTCGATGGTTATTTTACATACAGTAAGATTATTAAAACATATAATATTATATAATTATAGCTAATGAGGCACAGCCCCAGCCCCGCAGCCACAGCAAGAAGGGATTCGGAACAGTGGCCAGGTATAATTACCTAGCCACCACCCCGAACCACCCCCCACCCAGACCGCTGTGGGTAGAGCAAACCCCAGCCTTATATACAGTACGGTACCTACATATTGATCAACACCAAACAGTATCTTAATTTGTTTCCGATATAAAGGTGATTGTAATTTAGGTTTGTGGCAGTTTTATTGTCAAATGTTAAGTAAGATTAATATTTAGACATTAGTGAAGATTTGAGTGATATTTTGAAACTAGGCAGAGTGGGTTTATTTTGTAAGTCAGGAGACAACTGATTCCAAACTTTCGCACCATGGTATTTTATTGATGTCTGGCATTGTCTAGAGGTCATTAGGGGAATATTTAAAGAATTTATATTTCTTAATGCATACCTTTCATTTTCACGATGTCTAAATAATTCCACATTGTTATAGTCATTTAATGCTTTGTATACAAAGATAGCACTGCAAAATATGTTAATATCTTCAAATTTTAAGAGATTAAGTTGTCGAAATAATTCATTGGTGTGAGCATATTTGGATCTAAATGTAATTGTTCGTATAACTTTTCTTTGTGCAACTTCAACAGGTTGTAATTTACTTTTACCCGTCGCTCCCCATACTGTATGACAGTATAAGAGAAATGGATAAATTACTGAATAATATAAAAGCTTTAGGGCATTTAAGTCAAGACATTGGCGTGTTAAGTACAGTATACCACATTGTTTATTTAGTTTATTTGTTACGTCCTTTATGTGTAAGTTCCAAGACAGTTTTCTGTCCACCGTTATCCCCAGAAACTTAACGCTCTCCACTTCTCCACTAAACTAGTACAAAATCATAACCATTAACCATTATACTACAGCCACATCAAACTGCCCAAGCCACCATCACTCTCACATCTACACTACACTACACCGCACGTCACCACCATATTAATACCACTTCACCATACCCAACACACTATCATGAAGCTTAACATTAACGCCACAACGCACACCACAACCTCACCCAATACTAACACTCTACCCTAAATCATCACCACACCACTTCACTCCACACTACCAATACATTATCATCAACCTCAACACTACCACCAGGACAGTCTACATCGTCGCTATACTTTACACCACCACCACCCTCTACATCGCCATCACCTCTCACTACACCACCGTCCATTGACCCACTATTACACGCTACTCCACTTAAAACACGTTCTAGTTCACCAACAACTTACACTCCAGCACCGCCACCACACTCCAGCACCGCCACCACACTCCAGCACCGCCACCACACTCCAGCACCGCCACCACACTCTACACCACCACCACACTCCAGCACCGCCACCACACTCTACACCACCACCACCTTCATCAAAACCATACTCTACACCACCACCACCACCACGACCTTCATCATAACCATACTCTACACCACCACCACCACCACCATACTCTACACCCCCACCACCTTCATCATAACCATACTCTACACCACCACCACCACCACCACCATACTCTACACCACCACCACCTTCATCATAACCATACTCTACACCACCACCATACTCTACACCCCCACCACCTTCATCATAACCATACTCTACACCACCACCACCACCACCATACTCTACACCACCACCACCTTCATCATAACCATACTCTACACCACCACCACCACCACCACCACCACCATACCTCTACACCCCCACCACCTTCATCATAACCATACTCTACACCACCACCACCACCACCACCATACTCTACACCACCACCACCTTCATCATAACCATACTCTACACCACCACCACCACCACCACCTTCATCATAACCATACTCTACACCACCACCACCACCACCATACTCTACACCACCACCACCTTCATCATAACCATACTCTACACCACCACCACCTTCATCATAACCATACTCTACACCACCACCACCTTCATCATAACCATACTCTACACCACCACCACCACCACCACCACCATACTCTACACCACCACCACCTTCATCATAACCATACTCTACACCACCACCACCACCACCACACTCTACACCACCACCACCACTACCACACTCTCCACCACCACTACCACACTCTACACCACCACCACCACTACCACACTCTACACCACCACCACCACTACCACACTCTACACCACCACCACCACTACCACACTCTACACCACCACCACCACTACCACACTCTACACCACCACCACCACTACCACACTCTACACCACCACCACAACTACCACACTCTACACCACCACTACCACACCACCACTACCACACTCTACACCACCACCACTACAACCACACTCTACACCACCACCACCACTACCACACTCTACACCACCACCACCACTACCACACTCTACACCACCACCACCACTACCACACTCTACACCACCACCACCACTACCACACTCTACACCACCACCACCACTACCACACTCTACACCACCACTACCACACTCTACACCACCACTACCACACTCTACACCACCACCACCACTACCACACTCTTCACCACCACCACCACTACCACACTCTACACCACCACTACCACACTCTACACCACCACTACCACACTCTACACCACCACTACCACACTCTACACCACCACCACACTCTACACCACCACCACCACTACCACACTCTACACCACCACCACCACTACCACACTCTACACCACCACCACCACACTCTACACCACCACTACCACACTCTACACCACCACCACCACTACCACACTCTACACCACCACCACCACTACCACACTCTACACCACCACTACCACACTCTACACCACCACCACCACTACCACACTCTACACCACCACCACCACCACTACACCACCACCACCACTACCACACTCTACACCACCACCACCACTACCACACTCTACACCACCACCACCACTACCACACTCTACACCACCACTACCACACTCTACACCACCACCACCACTACCACACTCTACACCACCACCACCACTACCACACTCTACACCACCACCACCATTACCACACTCTACACCACCACCACCACTACCACACTCTACACCACCACCACCACTACCACACTCTACACCACCACCACCACTACCACACTCTACACCACCACCACCACTACCACACTCTACACCACCACCACTACCACACTCTACACCACCACCACCAATACCAATTTTAATGCCATTTTTTACATGGGAGATTTTAATGCTGATCCTCTCTCAGGACGGGCCTGGAGGAGTTTGAGTAGTTTTATTAATAATAATTCCTTAGAATGCTTTGACGTAAAATTACTGCAAGAAGATTCTTTTACATTTGTAGGTTATGGCAACTCTGCCTCTAGATGGCTTGACCATATCGTCGGTAGAGAATGTCCCAACATTAAAGTTGATAGTATAGTTATTTTAAATGATGTAATAGGATCAGATCATTTACCAATTGTTGCTAATCTAAAAATACATGGTAACAATATTCCTCCAACAATGTGTAACTCGGTCAGCCATGATATTCACAATGATGACTCTTATATAAATTGGAATAAACTCAACTCAAATGAGCTTGGAGAGATTGATCGACTTATAACTTCTGAATTAGAAAACTGGAGAGAGCACCCGGTAAGATCTTGTTCAACTTTAGGATGTCATGATCCGCAACATCTAAAATGGGTTGATCAATTTTATGACTCTTTATGTGCAGCAGTTAATGAATCCTCTACAAAGTTCCAAAGGAAGACGATAAAATTGAATAAATATAAGATTATTCCCGGTTGGAATACCGAGGTAAAACAATTACATGTAGAGGCAAGAGAAAACTTTCTAAATTGGGTTAGAAATGGTAGGCACCGGGATACTCAGGACTTTATTAAAATGACTCAATCAAGAAAGTGTTTTAAAGATAAATTAAGGAAGTGTAAACAAGAAGAACAGCATCATATCTGCAAGGCTATTACAGACAAGTTTAGATATAATAAGAAACTATTCTGGAAAGATGTAAGGAATAAAAAGGGAAAAGATAAAGTTTCTAATGTAATCGACGGTAAAAATAGTCCAGATGATATTATAAGTGTTTTTACTGAAAAATTCCTAAGTAAGGAAAGTCCTAGTGAAGAAGTGAACATGAAAACATTTTTTATGGATAAATTTAAGAGAGAGTGGTCTACAAGACGTAAAATGTACACTGCTGTTTCATATGTGTCTATAGAGAGATCAATTAAACAGTTGAATGATGGTGTGGGTCAAGATGGCATCCATTCCGCTTTACTAAAAAATGCCTCGCATGATTTACTAGTCAACATTTCATTTTTTTACAATGCATGCCTTATACATTGTTATCTTCCACCTAAGCTATTATTAGGTAATATTAGACCTATTATTAAAGATAGAAAAGGTAATGCTACTGAATCAAGTAACTATCGACCGGTGATGCAATCTTCATGTATATTAAAAATGTTGGAGTTTCACTTGCTGGATATCATTTCTGAAAAAGTTAATATAAACTCAAGACAGTTTGGATTTAGGAGGGGTGCTTCAACCTCGGATGCAACATTCATGTTAAAAGAAATAATGAATAATAATATGGCTAAGGGTGTGTCTGGTTTCCTTACCTTTGTCGATCTCTCCAAGGCATTTGATCGAGTGGATCATTTTAAAATGGGATGCAAATTATTAGATAAGGATGTCCCCGTTGATTTAATATTTTTAGTTATGCATTACCTCCGGAACCAATATGCTAATGTGGTGTGGAAGGGACGTCATGGTCGTCTCTGTCATGTGGAGAGAGGGGTGAGACAGGGAGGTGTTCTTTCGCCATTTCTTTTTAATTTATACATAGACGAAATTATCAGTAATATAACAGATATGCAAGAAGGATGCACTCTGGGTGTAACACGATTGAATATCATGGCATACGCCGATGACATAGTATTATTAACTCATTCTAAAACTTCTATGGCAAGAATTTACAGTAAACTGCTGCTACAACTACATGAACATAAATTACAGATTAACAAAAACAAGACAAAATGCATGATAATTAGTAAGAATATAAAGCCAAACACTGATAATATTGTTCTATGTAATGACAATCTTCAGGTTGTAACTTCATACAAATATTTGGGGCACATCATAACCTCAAATCTGCATGACAGAGATGATGTTGATCTTAGATTGAAATCCTTTTATGCTTCTTTTAACTCTATATCACGGGATTTTAAGTTCGTTGATTTTAAAACTTTTATGTATCTTTTTGAGTCATACTGCACTCCAGAATATGGATTAAGTTTGTGGCACCATAATGTTTTAACATCACAAATTTATAAAACTTTTAACGTAGCCATGAATAATGCACTAAAACGCATATTGAACGTTCCCACATACGCAAGTAGTCATGAGGTGGCGGAGGTATGCGATCAGCTACTGCTGAGACATCGCCTGGCTTTGATACATTCAAGATATTACCACAGGCTGCTTCGATCTAACATCCCTATTATAAAATTTAATATACATTATTTGCAAAATGGATACCTAATCCCTAGTATTGTAAAATATTTCAAGGATGACTATAATATTGATATTACACACACTGAAATAGACATAGTTCAATCTCGGATCACATGGGTTCAAAGACATGAACCGAGACGTGAGCCTGTGTACAATCTTGGTCAAGCCAGGTGATTTTATTTAAAGAATGTTTTATATATTACTGTATTCTATTTATCAACGGGGACAATATATGTTATGTTCTTTACTGTGGTTATAGTATTTTAAAATACTCTTTTTAAGATTTATTTCCTTAAGAAAGCTTGGTGCAGCAGTATATGTCTTATGAATTAACTGCTACTGTAATACTTTGTTTTTAATTAAGGTGAATATTTTTACATTTTATTATTAAATAGTTGAAGGTCTTGGCAACATATGTAATATACTGTATATATAAATTATGTATATTATGAAATAAAGATAATTGATTGATTGACTGACTACTACTGCTAATACTAATACTAATACTACTACTACTACTACCACTACTAATACTACTACTACTAATACTACTACTACTACTACTACTACTAATACTATTACTACTAATACTACTACTACTACTACTACTAATACTACTACTACTACTACTACTACTACTACTAATACTACTACTACTACTACTAATACTACTAATACTACTACTACTACTACTAATACTACTACTACTACTAATAATAATAATAATACTACTACTACTACTAATACTACTACTACTACTACTAATACTAATACTACTACTACTACTAATACTACTACTACTACTACTACTACATATTTAATATACATTATTTGCAAAATGGATACCTAATCCCTAGTATTGTAAAATATTTCAAGGATGACTATAATATTGATATTACACACACTGAAATAGACATAGTTAAATCTCGGATCACATGGGTTCAAAGACATGAACCGAGACGTGAGCCTGTGTACAATCTTGGTCAAGCCAGGTGATTGTATTTACAGAATGTTTTATATATTACTGTATTCTATTTATCAACGGGGACAATATTATGTTATGTTTTTTACTGTGGTTATAGTATTTTAAAATACTCTTTTTAAGATTTATTTCCTTAAGAAAGCTTGGTGCAGCAGTATATGTCTTATGAATTAACTGCTACTGTAATACTTTGTTTTTAATTAAGGTGAATATTTTTTACATTTTATTATTAAATAGTTGTAAGTCTTGAACGCAACATATGTAATATACTGTATATATAAATTATGTATATTATGAAATAAAGATAATTGATTGATTGATTGATTGAATACCACACTCTACACCACCACCACCACCACCACCACTACCACACTCTACACCACCACCACCACCACTACCACACTCTACACCACCACCACCACCACCACTACCACACTCTACACCACCACCACCACTACCACCACTACCACACTCTACACCACCACCACCACTACCACACTCTACACCACCACTACCACACTCTACACCACCACCACCACTACCACACTCTACACCACCAGCGCCACTCTGTTGTTCTGTAGGATCCGGTAATCAATATCCAAAATCCATAGGTTTGGTAGTAGCGCGTGGGTGTAAGAGTCATCCTTGCTGCTCCCCTTACTGCCTCATATACCAAACCCTCCCTTTACTTCACTATTTATACGCTCTTCATATTATATCTTCCTTCACATGCCTCCAAGTAACATCCATTACAGGTCATTCCCAACTTCAGGGTTTCTTTTTTTCTGCACCATATTCTCCTTCATGTTTAGCCCCATTACTTTCTACATTTTAAGACATTCGCCCCATTAGTCCGTCGATTTTAGGACCATATTTACCATTTAGGTGTCGACCTTATCCTGGCAAGCGATAGCGATTCTGTAATTTAGGAGGAACCGACCTTCCACCGGGGCACATATATGCACACATATAACGGTGTATGTGTGCATATACTCACACATAGGGCACATACCCAAGAGCTGTGGGTGGCCGATTCGAGACAGAGCCCGAGCAGAAATAACATTTAAAGTTCCAATTCTTAGGGTCCTGGACCACTTTCGCATTCCCTCGCCCCTTTCTCTGTCTTGTCTAGTAGGTGAATTATACAAGAGGAGGAGGATTCCTAGCAACCCGCCCCGGAAGTAGGAGAGGAGGTACAGGAAAAAAAAAAGAGACAGAAACGGCTAAGGTTGGGTATAGAATGCCAAACCTCACTCTGGACAGGACCAACTCTCAAGTAAAGTAAATAGTTACGCAAATAATAACTAAAGAAACTCATTACAAATTTTCCCGAGTAGTTCATTTGACAGTATAGCTACACTCATACAGTGGGTTAATGCTTCACCACTACATCACCTCATATTTGTATGGGTTTGACTTCAATTGGCTTACTCAGCAATATCCCCATAAGGATGTTTTCTGGCCCTCCCTTCTCCCTCATCTCTAGCCCCATTTCTTAAAAGATATTTAGACGTTCGCCTCATTAGTTTGGCGATTTTAGAACCTTTTGTGCCATTTAGGTATTTACTTTATTGTTTAGTGGGGAGCATAGCAAGCATGTAGCCTTACTGGTTCTAGTCATGTGGTGATGGGCTGGTCTATCAGAGTGAGAACTGAGCGATCTCTGCCATACCCATAGCTTACTCTGACTGTTCCTTTTACTTATATATTTTCTAGATCTCAAGTGACGGCGTCTCTTGCGTGGATTGACTTCCTAATCTACCAAGATTGGAAACCAAAGCGTCACATCTTTCCTTTGCCCCTCAACTTTCTCTTCATAATTGCTGAGGGGCACAGGGCCCTGGGTGGGGCTTTGGTTTCCCGGGCGTTTCCGCACCCTCCTCAGCTCCCCGCCATGGAGTGGCTTCGGTCACCCAGGCTTTATTGTGGTTGGCAGGGAGGGTTCTGTGGGGGCGCTCGGTTATGGCCTTGGCCTTGCTCGGGGCCATGGGGCTGTTCGGCCAGGCAGCTTGGAGAAAAACAACAACAACAACTGGATGCCTATAAACTGAAGAGAATAATGGTGCCGGACTTGAATGCCTTGTATAGGATCGATCACATCGTCTAATGTCAGGCCAAATAACGAATACAAATGTTGTCATTACTGGAAAGTTATACAACAAACGGTATTTAAGGGGAGATATCCACTTGAGGGATTATTTTCTTGACTCCTTTCTCCCTCATGTTTAGCCCCATTGTTTTTTTTCTAATTTTAAGACGTTTGCCCCATTATTTTGACGATTTTAAGAACTTTCAACCCATTTCTGTCATTTTTAAGACCTTTCGTGCCATTTAGGTGTCGATTTTATCCTGGCGAGCGATAGCGAGCCTGTAATTTAAGAGGAACCGGCTTTCAGCCGGGACATTTTTCTACCGAAAAATGTACAAATTTATCTTGAAAGGGGCTCAAGGGGGTGTAATCTTAAGCTTGAAGGATATCTAGGGACCAAACTAAAAACCTCCCCTTAACCAAGAGAATACTAAGCGGATACAAGTATGAATGTTCTCCCATCTAAAGCGGCCTTCATATGGTCTACCTTAAGTCTATTTAAGCAATCCAGCCTTCCGTTTACACTGCCTCTTATCTCTATTACCTGCCGTTCACCTACGTCATCAACACTCACTTAGCACACGGGAGCCCCTTTATCTCTTATGTTTAGTTTATTATATTATACCTATTTCTTGTCTTTTGGGGAAGGGAAGGTAGTACAGTAACACTTGTTTTATGCGCTGGTTCGTCTGCCTCATGATTAATGTTACGGAGTAGGGTAAATACACAGGGAACGGCAAACTGTCGAACAAATGAAAGTACACTCGGATGCCATAGTCTCTAGCCCACTCATAAGATTTCGTGGGCTGCCTGTGCTTTTCTGTATGCAATTATAACTATCAGGATTGATTTTTAACCCTTGTTTAGCGGGGCCCGACTTAAGTCTGTGTGCAATTTTGGCGCAATATTGGCTCTGAGAGAGAGCCGAGCGGTGGGCGGAGCGTAGGTTGCCTCATGACCGCTCGCCACGACCGTCGTGGGCCCACTGACATGTACTCCACACTACTCCACCACCCTCTCTCACTCGCTACACACGTAATTATGTAACGAAATGACCGTATTTTAGCGATTTTGCCCTTCGGTTGCAAGACAACCAGTGATCGTAGAAGGATGGTTCGGGTGTCATTGGAAAGCTCAATTTATGCCCTTTCAGGGTTACATACTTGTATTATGCTCTGGCTCTTGTTTATGCATGAAAAAGAACACGGAAACAACCCCATTTATGGTAAAAACCCCCACTGGGCGGCACAGTGATATATACTCCACCACCCGCTCTTTGAGTGTTAAAGAGAACTTGATTTTCAATAAATGGTATATATTGTTTTGAAGTTGATTTATAGACAATTATATTCATGAATTCGTTTCTAGAGATATACTTTAATAATAAGGAATAGGTGAAGTCTACAAACATTTATGAGTGGGTTAGACACAATGGCATCCGACTGGACATACTATGCTATCTCTCTCTCTCTCTCTCTCTATATATATATATATATATATATATATATATATATATATATAATATAATATATGTATATATATGTATATATAATTATATATATATATATATGGTTGTTTATTGGATGACAAATATAGCTGACGTGGTGGTGTAGGTGACTGGACCTCCTGCCTGTACGGTTCGAATCCTAGCCCTGTCAGCTATATATAGTTACATATCTTGATTCAGAATTGGTTAACTTTATGAAACTAGACCGAACAGAGAATATGAAAAGGTATCACAGCTGAAGGCCAATAGAACTTATATATATATATTTTTTTTTTTTTTCTCCTATCCAACACTTAAAGTGACCTTTTGTTTACGAGCGTCTATTCATGTTGGTTAGAGTCAAAATGTCTGGACACACGGAGCTTGAAGCAGATTATGTCATAGTATGAGAGAAAGACAGATGGAGGGAGAGAGTTCCAGAGTTTACTTCTCGAGCAGAAGAAACACTGGGGAAATCTGTTCACTCTTGAGTTAGAGAGAAACAGTGGAGCCCTTTGACAATATATTATTACTATTGATATCAATTAACAGCTCACTATTTAAATTAGTGGTGTGAACTTGTCACGTCTACTTAAATTGAACAGAGTATAGTAACGAGGATATGTTCTTTGAGATCACCATTACTTACCTGTTTATTATCTTATTTCCTACATCCAGAATATTCCTATAGCTTTATGTGCAGAACACACATTTCCAATACTTTCAACCTCGACTTTTCATTATTATGCCTGCATAGTGTTTGGATCCCATGATTAATTCTGGCATCATAACTCCCCCAGGTAATTGTCTCACTGCGTGTTCATTCCAAATTGGTCGTGTGAAGACATCTAGTAACCAAGCACAAATGCCTTGGATATCGCGATTATTGAACAAAAGCCTTTCTGGATGGTATTTAGGTGGTACCAAAAGCTAACCGAAAGTTAATGACGTCTTTACGGGTACCAAATGAAGAGACTGGCCAAGTCTCTTCCAAATCCATTGGTTAGTGCTCAAGGTATATTCAGAACACACACACGCGCGCGCGGATATCACTATTTCAACATAACTGTATGTTTTTCTCACATGTATATTTTCAGCTTCTGGCTGCAATTCTACATAAACCGATTATTATTATTATTATTTTTAATATTATTACTATTATTATTATTTCATATTATTATAAATATTTTATATTATTATTAATATTAGGGTAGAGAAAATGTTATTTCCAATGCCTCCAGGAGCCAATTTCTCCATTTAACTAACCGTCACAATCTTCCACAAGACTATCAATTATTCTTCAACAATACACAAATCAACCCTTCATCTTCTCTCAATATTCTTGGTGTATCTTTTTCCTCCGACCTCTCATGGAAATATCATATTACCACTCTTGCCAAGACAGCTTCCCAGAAGTTGGGTGTGCTCAACCACGGCCGCTCAACCGTCTCCGGATTCTTCACCCCCGCACAGCTTCTTGCTCTGTATAGTGGATCTGTGTGGCCTTGTATCGAGTGTTGTTCACATGTGTGGTGAAGATTCACCCATACCTCCCTTCTCGAAAGAGTAGAGTAAAAAACCTTTCGCCTCATTAACTCGTTTCCTCTTGCTAGTTCCCTACAATATCTTTTTGCACGCCACAATGTTGCATCTCTTTCACTCTTCTATCACTATTATAACAATTAATCCTTTTCAGTGCATACTCCCTCCCTTGCAGCGAGCACGAGGCACCTGACTTTCAACACAGTACCACTCCTAATCTGTCCAGCTGTGCAACTCAAAAATTAGCAAATATTCTCAGTCTTTCTTCTACTCAACAAGTGATCTCTGAAACTCTCTCCCTCAATCAATCTTTCCTTCGTCCTATGACCTAAACTGCTTTATATTTCGTGTGTCCAGGCATTTTAACTTCAACGTCCCTTGAATTTGGCTCTCTGTCACTTTTTGCTTTGAGGGACACACTCGTTACTGGCAACCTGCATTTTGTATCCATCATGCACATAGAAGTAAAACATGGTTGGAAATTTAACAGCACCTTGCTCTCCACGCTTACGGTGACGTGTTCGGCGACAAAAAACGACAGTTACAATAAACCACTTTTGTTTATACAACTTTTACTCAAATCCTGCTCTAATACTAATTCCCCATAATCCATGCTTTTATGATACATTAAATATTAATTCCAAAAGAAAGTTCTTCCTAACCGTAATTATGATACTAGGAAAGCAAAACTTTGTCATTACATCCTCCCATGCAATATATTTTGTTTTCCCGCTCACTCCTAATATTTGTCATTAGTCTTCCCTCACCTATTTCATTCTCACACTTTGATATATATATATGTTTCCAATAATGTGTTTGTATCGTCGCTTTTTCGTATTCTTCATTGTTCAGTCCTTCTAGTCGTGGTCCCATTTAATTTGAGAGCAGTTCCCTCTTGTACATTTTCTCTACCAGATTTCCTGATTCCACACGCCTTGCATAATTATACCCTCATTCCTCACTATATCATTCGGACCCAACATTTCTTATGGAATAAAATTTCCAGCTCTCTCAATCTAGAGTTATCATATCATATAAGATCAGCAATATATTATTTTTCCATTATGTTTATTGTATACAGTATGTTTAAAATTACTCAGAATGAAGAATTGCCTTATTCATTAATTTCTTCCCAATAACTTAGTGCACGTATTAACATTTTCTTTTTTTTTTCTTTTTTTCTATGTGATTGAGGGAGGCAAAAGGCATAACTGCCTATAGCGAGTGCCTCCCCTATAGTTAATGCTAATTCACCAATCACTTCATGAATATATATATACTGTATATATATATGTCCTATCTCTTCCGTACAGCCACC
>JBAKBP010013538.1:0-30000 GCA_037953745.1 Lithodes maja | reverse complement strand
ACAACTTTCTCTATTGCGCTACACATTTCGAAAGCCTTCGATAGAGTCTGGCACAAATATCTCATATCCACACTACCCTCCTTCGGTTTCTATCCCTCTATCTGTGCCTTTGTGTCTAATTTCCTTTCAGACCGCTCCATAGCTACATTTATGGACGTCCATCGCTCACTCCCTCAACATATCAACTACAGTTTTCCTCAGGGTTCTGTCCTGTCTCCGATTCTCTTTCTAATATTCATTAATGATCTACTCAACTGTACCTCTAGTCCTATCCACTCATATGCTAACGACACTACCTTACACTATTCAACTAGTTTTTCACGTTAACCCAGCATGCAAGCACTCCAAACCAAACATGACGAGGCCATAGAATGCCTATCTTCTGATCTATCCAATATTTCTGATTGGGGCAGAGAAAATCGTGTTAATTTCAACGCCTCCAAGACTCAGTTTCTGCCTCTATCTCTTTATCACAATCTTACATAAGACTATCAACTATTCTTCAACAATACACAAGTCAACCCTTCATTTTCTCTCAATATTCTAGGTGTATCTTTTTCATCCGACCTTAAGATCATATTACCACTCTTGCTAAAACAGCTTCCCAAAAGTCTCTGTGGGTTCTTCACCCCTGCACAGCTTCTTGCTCTGTATCAGGGCACAGTATGCCCCCTATATTGAGTATTATTCACATGTGTGGGGAGGCTCCACCCATACTGCACTTCTCAAAACAAGAGAGTACAAAGCATTTCGTCTCATTAACTCAATCCCTTTCTACATGCCACAATGTTGCATCTCTTTCACTCTACTATCGCTATTAAAACAATCAGTGTTCTTCAGAGCTCTCTCAGTGCATACCCCCCCCCCCCCCCTAGAATTGGCACATTTTCTGTCTTTCTTCTACTCAACAGGTGAACTCTCGAACTCTCCTTAAATCTATTTTTCCCTCATCTTATGACTTAAACTGCTATAAACTTAGTGTGTTCAGGTATTTCGACCCCAACATCCCTTGAATTCGGCCCTGTCACTCTTTCGGCTTTGGGGGAATCACTTGTTACAGGCAACCTGTCTTATGTTTCCTTCATACACATGAAAAAAAAAATATATATATACACACATACTGTATATATATATATATACCGGTATATATATATAGATATATAGATATCAGCCCTTGTTATAGATGAGGAGGTGTCAGGGCTGCATAAACTACACCGTATGTTTGTAGGTTCTGTTATGCCGAGGGAGAAGTGTTGGAAGCTACAATAGTGAAGACTCAAGCTTGTAACGGTAATACTGGTTTATTAAGTAAGGCATGGATATTGACATGGGCATATACATAATAAGGCATGGATATTGACATGGGCATATACATAATAAAGTACAAATTAAGACAATGAATAAGACAATGGACATATCAATAATTAGGACACACACTGTGCGACGTAACTGATATTAACTGAGACTCCAATGGTGATTGATTAAGTCTGGGGAATAACTAGTTGAATTCAAATGTGTTAAGTAACAGGTTATTTAACACATAAATACTTAGGACACTAAATGAGACTCCTACGATGATTAATTAGTCGGGGGAATAGCTAGTTGAATTAAAATGTGTTCGTCTAAGTAACAGGTTATCGAACACATAAATGCTTAGGACATACGTTGTGAGACGGGGAGTGATACTACGGAGACACTCGTATGCTGATGAATTAGGTATGTAACTAGCTGGAGTCAAATGCATTAATATCAGTGAGATGACGGGGCTGCAAACCAGTGGCAAAGCAATCCCGGTAGTCACCCTGACAATGCGGGAAGAAGAGCAGCATACCAGAGCCAAAATAGCTGCAGTGAAAGAGACCAAGAAGACAAGGAGGAAGCTATATCAGGAAAGGGAGAGAGAGAACACAAGATTACCAGTTTCCCATGCTTTAACACCTGCCACAATAGAACAGTCTACCAAAATAACCAGGCCTATATATGCTCTAATCCCTGCAAATATGGGACAGTCTGCCCGTCAAAGGAGTTCGAGACCGGGCCAATCACAAGGATACCTGCCCAGCCAATGGCAGAGCCGGAGACAATCAGCTAAGGAGAACACCCAGCCCCAGCCAGATTTGCAATACAGTGAGGAATACTTTATGCAAATATCTCACCAAGACCCAGTGCAATACCTTCACAGATGGGAACCCCAGAACCTCCTCTACAGTACCTCACGAGAAGAATGGAGATAGTAGAAACAGAGTGATCAGAAACAAAAGCATGGCCTGCAAACTAGAAAAAAGACAGAAATAGTGATTAACAGAAAAACATTTATCATGCAGCCATGCAGCCCTTTTAACCCTTCCTACCCGGGCAGCCTTTGTTAAGGACGGAGGCTGTATCCGGGCGATCTGGCTGAAAACACAACAAAAGTAAACTAAGGCTAATCTCGCTTAATATACTACCTACAATAATCAAACAGATGTCAAAATGGGCGCCTTACCTTCCCGTGTAGAATGGCGTTGAGTAGAGCATTTTAGCTCAAGTAGTTCAGGAGTTATGATGATGGAAGTGGAGGTAACTTTTGCCGCGTATTTACCTCGACGCGTCCGAACGCTCAACCGCGGCCCAGGCTACGACGAACGTTTTGACTCGTCGCTCTACCTTGAATTATGGCGGGAAGCGATTTTTTAGTGTTTTATTGTTTATTATGCCATATATTATTGTTATTATGATATTTTCACTCAATAAATATATTTTTCTGAAGTAATTTGTGTCTCTGTCACTTATACTTAAGTTTTATTGCTATTATTATAGTAGTTATGATTATTTATACAGGACTATGGTAATTGATAGTCATTTTCACTTCTTTATTGTTAGGAATATATATTTTAGTGTCACTTTCACTTGTTCATATTGTTCTGAAGGCACTTATTATTACTTATGTGTGTCTCTTTCACTTAGACTTAGTTTTATAGTCATTATTATAGTAGTTATGATTATTTATACTGGACTATGGTAATTGATAGTGTAATTTTCACTTCTTTATTGTTAGGAATATATATTTTAGTGTCACTTTCACTTGTTCATATTGTTCTGAAGGCACTTATTATTACTTATGTGTCTCTTTCACTTATACTTAGTTATATTATTATTATTGAGTGTCACTATCACTGTCACTTACACTTCAATAGTTTGCCAGAGTGTGGAAATCATTGAAGCAGGTGCCGGCACACAGTCCCACCTGACACTCGAGGCATTGCCAAGTGGTTTTTGTGGGTTTGCTTGGTCGTCGAGTTGTGCGGGTGCACACATAGCACCTCTTCTGCATCCTTATTCGGCTGTTAGGACCCTGGAAAGGAAGGGCGACGAGCTGGTGCTTTCTGATGAAGTCGGCACACCCTATTCTGTCCATCATGCCTGGTCCTTGTAGTGGCCTCCCTGGTGTACCCGCATGTTTTACCAGGAGCTCATGTATCAGCTGCTTTTGGAAGGTCCGCAGGCTCTTGTATTTGATGACTGGACACCTCAAACGGTAGATGTTGTACGCGTTGAGGACAGACATATCTACTGTATGCAGGACAAACTTCTTGTACCACCTGCAAGATGTTCGCAGGCAGTCTATGAAGCCCATCTGCATGTCGGACTTGTCGACGAGGCGCATGTTCAGGTTGTAGTCCAGAACAGCAGCTGGTTTCGTGACAGGGTTCTTCGTTTTTCGGTCCACCTTCCCTGTGGGGACCATCTCTGCTTTGTGGCATGTGGTGAGGAGGTTGACCTTGCGCTGGTCATGCCAGTGGATGGAGAGGATGGGGCCACTCTTCTTATGGAAGATGTCCGTCTTCTTAGTTTTGGTTGGGTAGGCTGGCATGCCCTTCCTCTTCCCCTTCACTGTGCCGACAGTTCCGGTCTTGCGGTCATGGAGGTACTTGGCGAGGATAGGCGACGTGTAATAATTGTCAGTATAGAGGACGTGGTTGTCATGGAAGTACCTCTCCATCATCCTCTTTACCACAGCGCCGCCAAAACCAATGAGGGGGTCAATCTGGACTTCACCACCCTTGCCGCTGTAGACTATAAAGTCGAGCACATATCCCGTCTTGCAGTCGCAGAGGACGAAGAGCTTGATGCCGAAGCGGTGTCTCTTTGACGGGATATACTGTCGGAAGTGCAGCCTACCACGGAACAGGACCAGAGACTCGTCGATGCACAGCTTCTGAAATGGAACCAGGTAGGTGGAAAACCGATGACGTATCATGTCATACAGTTGCCTGATCTTCCAGAGTGTGTCGGGCTCGTGGACATGCATGTTATTAGTCAGGTGGAAATATGAGAGGATGTCGAAGTACCTATCCCTTGACATGAATTTGCCAAATGCTGGAGTCGTTGTGAGGTCGCCAGTTATCCAGTAGTCGGCCAGAACGTGCTTCTTTATGTGTGTCATCAGCATTGTGAGTGCCAAGAACACATATAATTCTGCCACAGTGAGAGCTCTCCATGCCACCATCTTTGCACTTGTCTTCCTGCCAAGAAAGTTTGAACATATAGCCTGGTGGTGATTTGTCTCTTTGACAAGGTATTCCATGACTTCATTGTCGTAGAAGCCACAGAAAAGTTCACTGGGGGTGGCATTTGGGCCACAGGGATATGCTGGTGACACCCCAGAACCCTGTTGTACCTCGTCAAAGGCAGGAAAATCTGGCACAAAATCCGCCCCATCTGACCACACAAACATTTCAGCAGGTCGAGGACGAGGACGTGGAGTTGCAGCAGGCACACGCCCTGGACGCCCTGGCACACGCCCTTGGCCATGCGGATGCCCAGGCGGACGCCCTGCACGCCCAACCCCAGGGGCAGCGGCGTCGGCAGGCCGACCACGTCCACGACCTCGAGGTCCTTTGACTCTTCTTGTCGGGACTCGCTCTTCCTCTTCCTCTTCGTTTTCCTCTTCCTCAGGCGACGTCAGGTCATCTGGGGCAATGTTGGGGTCGTCAGCATCCTCTTCAGGAGACAACTCTGGTGAAGAATAGACCGGGCGTCGGCGGCGTGGGGCTGCGGGAGGTTGAGCAATGGGAGCCTCGGCCTCGGGAGTTGGGCTCCTTTTGCGGCTAGCCGGGGACTTTTCCGCAGGAAATAATGACCTACGATGCGGGGCCTGTGGTGACACACTGCGGGAGGCCAATGGCGCACTTCCAGAGGCCCTTTGGTCATCTTGAGGGACAGATGAAGCTGAGGGCTGTGGGTGGCCCTCCCGGCGTCCCGGGTCGAGGCGTCGTGACAAAGGAATGCGGGTGGTTGCTAGGCCTGGGTCGGCGTCACTCTCACTATCTACGCCTTCCCTCACTTTTTCTGCATCCCTGCGTGCTTTCTTGGCTGCACTTTTCACCAAAGACTTCTTATAGAAGTATTTACCCACTTTCAAGGGCGTACGGGCAGGCAAAGGGGAAGGTCCTGGCGTAGGGCTAGGGCTAGGCCTACCCGGACCTACGAAACTAGGCGAAGGGGTTGGCTCTAGCACACTTGGTACTTCAATAGCACCTTCCTCCACCACTTCCACATCAGGATCATCACTACTATCACCCCCCTCAAATAAATCCACATTGTCATCAGCACCAAATCCCACAAAATCGTCAATTTCGCTCCCACTTCTACTCTGAATATAGAGGTTTTTGTCCACAGAGCTTTCACCACTGCTCAAATCCTGGTTGAAAAGTGCACGTTGTATTGCACTGTCACTTAGCAAACGTTTCACTTTCCTTACTTTCCTTTTCTTCTCGGTTGGCAGAGGTGTAGATGTTGCAAGCGGGGTAGCACTGGGACGCGCGGGAGATTGCACAGTATCGGACGCGTCGGAATTCATTTTTTTGCTGTAGCTCTCAATGGCGGCAACGTAGGAACTGATAAGAGTGGTAGTTGAGGCTTGGTGGCGCTACGATCGCCCACGCAAAGTAAAATTTGCCCCCGCGAATTTTAAAGCACGCTTTCAAGCAAATGCCTTTTGTAAGGCATACCGGGTTGCGGCCCTTCAGCCGCGCTGTCCTTACCTAAGGCAGCCCGGGTAGGAAGGGTTAAATAAGAGGGTAATATTGAGAGATAGAGAATCTCCTTGTGTTTGTATTAAGAGGTTAAGTATACTTTTAGAATAAGAATTGCCACAATAATGAAAAGAATAATATCCACATGTCCCTACTATATTGAAACAGACCAAATTGAGTTCTAAATATAACCCAAATATAGTCTGACTGAAATTGAGGGAAGGTATGCAAATACGATTACTACCTTCCACTGGTTAAGCTGGTTGTGGGTGGAAATTGTGTTGAAGACTCTGCTATAGGACGAGACACTCCCTATAGTAAAGTCTAAGGTGGGAGGCCAACGAGTGTGTGTCGAGGAGCAAGGAACAAACTTCCCAGTGTCCGTGAAAAGGGCAGTTCCCCCTGACGTCCAGCCCGCAGAAGAACTAAGAGTCCTACCTCGTCCAGATTCTCGTTCATGGCTATCACCTCTCCTCTACCCCGTACCCTAAGTGTCTCTGTGTGTTATAATTTGTGGGTATTATTGTGAAGGTAATATAAAATATGCGAGTGTTCTATTTAACTTATCTGTGCCTAAGATCTACCTTGTCAATTTTATACACGTGTAAGAGTTATATAACTTTGATCCGTACAGTGATTCTAAAAGTACGAGATATTGCCGAGATAAATGTTGTGCTTAAGCCTTCAGATCATTACTTTTATGTACGTTACATAGTCATTTCTACACATGCTACTTAGTGAATACTCTCAGATTTTATCCTTATGCGTTATTATTCTTTATGTGTCCAAGTCGAAGTGAAGTGTATATCGTGAGCTATTTTCCTTCTTAAATTCAATATCTAAAACCTACACCCAAACTCAGGATCATATTGTCCGCATAATTATTACCAGAGAATACTTATAGTACTAAATCGCCCCCTTGAAAGTAAAGAACCCATCCGTTGAGTTTAAGTTAATCTATATTCGAGATATCTAATTTCTATTAGTTCTTGTGAATAATCTAATTATATAAGTTACTCGGGTCATGTAATTCTTCACTCTAGGGATTCAGATTGTACGTTCCTTTATCTATTAGGCCTACTTTTTGGCTATTATTGCTTTGTTCAGTAATTTACTCATTATAACCGTTATTTGTGTTATAATACAGCACGACTAAGTTCTGCTTTCTTTCAGGAATTTGTTAATTTATTCAAACCTCCTTTTATGCCATCATAATTGGGTATTTCATAAGTACAACTTTGTTTTGTATTTCCATTCATTATAGCTCCTTTTAAGCTATAATACAGCGCTACTCCATTCTGCGTTTATTCATTAGTTGGTTAATTTATTCCAATCTATTCTAAATTATATTTATTATATTCCAACTCAGTCAGTACATTTACTGTGAATCTGATTTCCTTACTCCGTGTAATTTGACCTCATCTACGATCGAATATTATTTTTCGAGTATCGCGTGAGAGATTATTCACAATATTTCTTAGATAGTAAAATTCAGATTTAAACTATCTTTCCCCTTAGAATAAAGTAAAGTTCATATCTTCACTCCCCGATTTAAAATCGCATTAAAATAAAATAGTATTTCCCGTGACCGCAGTCCAACTGACCTGTACCCACGAGAGCGGTACCTTTGTGGGCTCACCTGAACGCGACCCTAATTGTTTTTGACCACCGCGCAGACTCTCGCGCAACTGAATGATAGGCCCCAGTTGCCTTACCTTGTCCTTGTTACTATACCTCACGTTACACACTTGGCCCGCATATGTATTGTTGTCAATGCTTATTGTTTGTGTATATATTTCCTATAATTGCGTATTTCCTCTCTTCATTTATTTTGTGAGTGACAACTATATTCACTAGGGAGTAAAACATATTCAACTCTCTATAAGTCACCTTAGCTATTAGAGTCCTACTCAATATAGTAGTGATTTTGTTACCACATATCTGTACTTATGTCTTTATAATTAATATAAGTGTAATCTGTACTGTGTGTTTATTGTATTGTTGATTGCCCGATTGAGTAAACAATTATCATATTCATAAAGCTAGATTTGTTCCTGTTGATTATATTCCAATTCTAAATATCCGAAATCCTGATTGATATAGAAGATATAACGAAGCGAGTTGGATTACAACCCGGCATAACAATCAGTAATACGTCAGTGAACATATAAATAATTAGAATATACGGTGAGACATAAATTATATTAAATGCCTCATATGATAATTAATTAAGTATGGAGGAATAGCTAGTGTATTAGCAACAGATCATTGGACACATGAATACTTAGGACATACACTGTGAGACGTGAATGATATAAAATGAAAATATTATGATTAATTAACCCGCTGAGCCCCAGCGACGCACTGTTGCGTCCAAAATGTTTGTAACGCTAAACCCCAGCGCCGCATACGTATGCGTCACTGTTAATTACTCCGGTCCTATGGCACCTAGAGGGCTCAGATTTGTATGGGAACTGTGTAAGTATCCCACACAACAATGCCTATGGTTGAAAACTCTCAAAGTCCAACCGTGTGCGCGTTAGCGTGCAAAGACATGTTTTTGGGTGTTTTTGCCTACCCATTTCCCCTCTTCTAAATCCGACTTCCGGGCACCCCGTAGGACTCCTTAATGACTTAGGGGATCGGTTTTTTGTGGGTTTACCTTCATTTCTAACCCATTCCTGGTGTTTTCTGAATTTTTTGTTTTCAAAACCTGGCGGTCGTGGGTGGTACATTTATTATAAACTAGCTGAGGCTCAGTGGGTTAAGTATGGGGAATAGCTAGTTGAATTCAAATGCGTTAGCCTAAGTAACAGGTATTTGAACACATAAATGCTTAGGACATGCACTGTGAGACAAAAGTGATATTAAATGAGACTCTTATGAAGAGTACTTAAGCTTGGAGAGAATAGCTAGTTGGAGTCGAGTGTATTAAGATAAGTAATGAGTCAGTGGACAAATAAATAATTAGAACATACACTGTGAGAAATATATTATATTAAATGAGACTCGTATGATGAGCACTTAACCCCTTCAGTACCAGCGACGCACGTTATGCGTCGCTTATGTATGTAACGCTAAGCCCCAGGGACACAATGGTTGCGTCCGCCTTAATTAATCTTGTCCTATGGCACCTAGAGGGCTCACATTTGTATGGGAACTGCTTTAGTATCCCACGCAAGTATGCCGATGGTTTTAAATCCTCCAAGTCCAGCCGCATGCATGTGGGCGCGCGTGGGAGTGATTTTCCAGTATTTTGCTTACCCATTTCCCCATGTTAATTGCGACTTTCCGCCGCCCCGCAGGACCCTTAAATGACTTAGATGAGCATTTTTTGTGGTTTTTGCTTCATTACTAACCCATCCTGTGTGTTTTTAGGAAAACAAAAACAAAATGACAACTACTGGCCCCTCATTGTACATTTAATATAAATCAGCTGGTGCTCAGTGGGTTAAGCCTGGGGAGAATAGCTTGAATCTAATGTAGTGTGTGTGTGGGACAGATATTGGTCATCTATAGGTAAGGAAGCTGAGTAGCCGGCGAACATATGACAGTCTACTTATAGATGACTATTTACTTTATAGGCTATAGCTAGCGTGTTGAGGGTTTAATATAAAAGCAACTGGTTGAATATAAAATTACGTTAGAAGGGGGCTGACAGACAGACCTCGGATAACTTCTGCAGTGAGGCTGACAGAGGTACTAGGAGATATTAAAATACTCCTTACATAACACCTTACTAGGAGATCATAAATCCTCCTGACCTAAATCCTATCTAGTTTCCAGCCATACTGAGCTTAGGGTTTTAAACACCTATAGAGGCTTTAAGCGCTCAGAATCAGGAGGGGAGATGAGATACTTACCCTAACCTGTTCTGAGCACCTATTCGCTTATTTGGTCTTCCTCGGCCCGTTTCAGCTGTAGGGAAAAATGGCGGCCTTAGACCTTCTCACTGTTGACATATTGCTCCGGCGACGAGGGTAGGGGGGAATGTAATGGGAGAGCCCTCCTGGTACGCTTTCTGATTCCCTTCCCAGAACCAATCGCACTTCCGGTGGCGCGGGACCGTAGCACTGCCTTTGGTGATCAAGTAGTCCATGGGGAGACTGTTTGTTTCAGCGAGGGGGGGCGGGACAGCTACATTTTCCCTAAAAGCTTTTCACTTAGAGGGGTGACTTGGGTAATTTAACCGAACCACCGAACCGTGTAGTGTCTCGGATTTCGGTATAACATATTGTATATATACCGGTATATATATATTATACATATATACTATATACATATATATATATACCGATATATATATATATATATATATATATATATATATATATTATATATATATATACAGTATATATATGAAATGTCGGGTTGGTATTTCAACTCGATTTGGTATAATCTCGATAACAATCTTGTAGTAAGATTTCTTGAGATAGAATATGCTCGACAGGCTCACGTCTAGCTTTATATATCTTGCATCAACTCTTTATCCAAGGCAGCATTCACACAATAAGAACACAATATTACTTCACACTTTAGTTTATTCAAATGGCATAGAATCATGAAATCAATTATATTGTTCTGTCATGTGGGGCAGACAATAAAAAATAAACAAGTGACGTATCAAATATGGAATGCTCTATAATGATAACTTAATTATATTTGGTAACGTTACATACACACACAGTATCAGTAATAAAAATATGCAGGAATAAAGATGTTACACTTGTACATAGAAAATCAGTAAGATGATAACACGTATGCGAGCGTAGCGTCTAACGTTAAGATTTCTGGTACAGAGTGAATTGGCTTGAGACAGCTTTCACGGGCGCGCGGGGCGGTGGGCACATATCAAGGGGATTAACTGGGAGGGGGGGGCCTGGGTCACACAGGTAAGATAAATAAAAGTAGTGCGTTCGACCCTAGGTCAGAGGGACTGCATTGGTATAAATTTACAATTTTATTTAGTGAGAGTATGAGGCACTAGTGAACTGTAAAGATATACTAAGGAGCTTATCGGCAAGGTAGTTTAATTTGGAACTAACTTATCTAAGCGGTTTTTGTGAAAGACTCAACACACGGATACGAAAAATAGATGTAGACTGGGTATGAGATCGATACACATATGTATAGAACGCAATTTCAAATTTAGATCAATGAATCACTATAACAGGATTTTTGGAATGAATGCAAGTTAATATAAAATGAGGAAATAAACTCAATTAAAATGCGACTGGAAATCACAGTAAATTATAATTTGAATGAACTCAGAGTACAAAGGGGCATACACGACGAAGTTGTACTGGGTTAAAATACTACGATAATAGTATTAAAGGAAATTTGAATACATTAACAAATCCCCCTCTGGCAATACGTGGATCAAAGATATGACGTAGCGCAAATTACATAAACATACGATGTAATTAAATATTTACTGTTAGAATAGTAAAGTAAATGTAGAAACGGTCCCTACAATAATATAGAGACACGAATATAAAATAACTTGAATAAGAGTTACTATACATGTGTGAAAAGAATTATTAATAACCCGCACACGTAGATTAGATTAATTCACAAGCCCTGGTATAAACTAGATAGCTTGCATAATAGAATTAAGGTTAATAGAAGGTTAATAGAATAAGGGTTAATGTGTATGTTGTTGAAGAGTAGGTCATAGTTTTCTGGAAGAGGGTGACGAGTAGACAGATGGAGAAATTGGGTTTTGGAAGCATTGCAAGTAACAAGGTTTTCTCTGCCCCAGTTAGAGATAGTAGAAAGATCAGAAGATAGGTGCTCTATGGCATCCTTACGTGAATTTTGGAGTTAATGCTGTGTATGTTGTTGAGGAAGTCTAGTTGCATAGTGTAATGTAGAGTCGTCAGCATATGAGTGAATGGGGCTGAAGGTGCAGTTGAGAAGGTCATTAACACTTAAGCTGTGGGTATATGTCTGCTTATTTCCGCCATATTAGGGCTAATTCAGGTACTCCTGATTGATGATTAGGCAAGTGTCTGGATGAAGATAAATGTATTCAGCCAAAAACTAGAAAAAAATAGCTTCAAAATGACACCAAAACGAGCTACGTAGCTCGCGGGGTTCACCCGCAGTAATTATCGCTAATGTTGCGCTACATTTGCCTTTGGCAGCACTATATATCTTGCAAGACTCAGAGCCCTCAGTGCCACGGCCCCCTGGCTGGGAGAAGGACGTGTGGCCTGTCGCGCTCCCGCTCCCTCGCACTCGATTTTACAGGCTTTAAGAGGCTATAAAAACCTGTAAGTTGCTGTAAATGGCCATGGCGTTCGGGAACGTCTTTCTCAGGGAAAGGGTTAATGAATAAAAGGAAGATAATTGGGGAGAGGACAGAAACCTGAGGAACACCAGAGTTGATAGGTTGAGGAAGTGAACTGTGGCCATCCACAACCACAGATATGGAATGGCCGGAAAGGAAATTAGAGACAAAGGCACAGATGGAGGAATAGAAACTGAAGGAGGGTAGTTTAGAAATATATATATATGTGTGTGTGTGTGTGTGTGTCAATGAACACACTTTTTCTATCACTATACTCTACAAACGTCCTTAACATCTAACTACTTAACGGAATGTACATTGTAGGATTAAATTATTAGATATTGTCGTGTTCAATCAAATGTATGTCATAATACTATCTCTACGTGTTTTAGTACTTCCATTTGACTGTCATATTGAGATTGCGTTTAGTTTAACACTGAGTGCATGATCTTATATATGGACAAGGGTTATGTACGAAGAGTGTGGTCATAACGTTTATCCTTCTTGGCTGTTCATTGGTAGAGCACTGTTGTCTTGTTTGCTGATCCCTAGTTCGATCTTCGGCAGTAACAACCCCTCATCTTTTATCAACCCTACAATGTACAGTTCCTTTGTGTGAAGTGGTTAGATGTTTGGGATGTGTGTAGAATATAATGGACTGTATATATATACATACATTACAGCGTTAGGTAGATAAAGTATCTATGGCAATAATGACACGTAGCTATAACATTATAATTACAAGTAGCCCTGTACCTGGAATTGGTTTGTACAACAATAAGGTAAAACAATGTCTTCGTTTGGGTGACCTCTATTATATACTATGTAGCATCCAATGTTCTATATTTTCCTTGTTTTAATATATTTATACATTTAGAAATAAGTTGTGGAGAATCAAACTAGGTTTAGTCTCGATATTATAAATATTGATTTAATACATTTTCAATCGTGAGCTATAATAATCCGTTTGAATCTGAATTACAATATTTAATCGAAAGTCTGTAACGTTTTCGTTTGATAAGAAATCAAATTGGAATTCACCTCTTATGGCTGAGGAGTGTACACATGGTGAGATTGGGTTTAATAACACCAACTGGGTTCTGAGCCAGAGATACCTTATAGTAACAGAGATCGGCCAACCTCCGCCATATTGGCCCTACTGGTGGCATTAGCGTTTGCTTAAACCTAAACATGTCCAGATTCATTATCCAGCAATATTGGTAACATATATAAGTTTGGTCTATTGATATGTTTTAGACATAAACACAAATATAATACCACATGGTTGCTTGATAATTAGAGCATCAAAATGGCGCATGAAATAAATGCTGGCCACTGTTAGTACTGTTGAGTCTCTACTCGTGCCATGCGTCACTTACGGAAGCCCTTCAAACACCGCCACTGTATCAAGGTTCCCGGGCAACTCAGCCAGTACACCTTAACTATTGTCAACTCAACCAAGGCCAACAAACCTAGTGCCCCATTTGAAGTTCCACCCTAGCCCTAACCAAACAGCTTTAATCGAACTAGGTATGGTTGAGAGGTACTGGTTGTATTGGTCTACTTGTTAGGTTGTTAGGTTACATATTGTATATATGAGCCCCCGCTGTTGGGAACACTGGGTCGATAATGCTCACCTACTGCACACCTCAAAGGAACTACTACCTCTAGCTTACCGTCTGCGGATAACTTCACCAAGTTCAACGTAACCAGTGCCATCATTAATGCATTACATAATTTAACCTAACCTCACAGAATTGGATGGAATAGCACTGGTTGAGATTTAAATGTTGAAGTGGTCAAATGGTTGACATTTCCGGTCATCCTGTTTTACTTTTAATGCGAAATGGCATACTGGTATTAAATATGACCGAGTTCTAAGAAAAAAAAACTAAATATTCCAGCTATCAGTGAGTCATGGGCTTACATCCCAAATAACCCGCACAGATAGGACGTTTATTGAAATCGCATGTCTCTGTATAATTATTTGGGTTGCGTTCAGTTGACGCTTTCAAGGCTATAATGTTTCTGCTTGAACGATCATGTTTATGATGGAGCAGGGTGAACGACATGATTGCCAAACTATTTATCCATGTCGCTTATTGGTCAGTGTCAGTAACCACGACATTCAAAATATTCGGCAATGTCCAGCAACCTGTCATGCTCTGCCACACGTTTGCTTCTTTGGTCAATTGATTTCGCTCAATACATTTTAACCAATATAATCCAACAATATATTGGCTAAGGTTATCACATGGTTAGCTACAGTCAGCATCCTTGCTTAGGACAGAGAGACTCGGATAGTTTGTGTACTATCAGCTTATAATAACTTTCGCCTTTAATTTTCACCAGGAATCTTTGACAACGTTATTACAGTCCTTATCTGGCAAAATAGCCCTTTATTCTCCGTATAAGATGAACACCATTCACTGTTAGTCTATTGGTAAATTAAATAGTATGTAATATTTGCTTTTCTTGGCAATGTACTGTATGTGTAGGCTATTTGTATATTAATGGAAGCTTCATGACTACTATATTTGTATATTAATGGAAGCTTCATAACTACTATATTTGTATATTAATGGAAGCTTCATGACTACTATATTTGTATATTAATGGAAGCTTCATAACTACTATATTTGTATATTAATGGAAGCTTCATAACTACTATATTTGTATATTAATGGAAGCTTCATAACTACTATATTTGTATATTAATGGAAGCTTCATAACTACTATATTTGTATATTAATGAAAGCTTCATAACTACTATATTTGTATATTAATGGAAGCTTCATGACTACTATATTTGTATATTAATGGAAGCTTCATGACTACTATATTTGTATATTAATGGAAGCTTCATGACTACTATATTTGTATATTAATGGAAGCTTCATGACTACTATATTTGTATATTAATGGAAGCTTCATAACTACTATATTTGTATATTAATGGAAGCTTCATGACTACTATATTTGTATATTAATGGAAGCTTCATGACTACTATATTTGTATATTAATGGAAGCTTCATGATTACTATATTTGTATATTAATGGAAGCTTCATGACTACTATATTTGTATATTAATGGAAGCTTCATAACTACTATATTTGTATATTAATGGAAGCTTCATGACTACTATATTTGTATATTAATGGAAGCTTCATGACTGCTATATTTGTATATTAATGGAAGCTTCATGACTACTATATTTGTATATTAATGGAAGCTTCATGACTACTATATTTGTATATTAATGCAAGCTTCATGACTACTATATTTGTATATTAATGGAAGCTTCATGACTACTATATTTGTATATTAATGGAAGCTTCATGACTGCTATATTTGTATATTAATGGAAGCTTCATAACTACTATATTTGTATATTAATGGAAGCTTCATAACTACTATATTTGTATATTAATGGAAGCTTCATGACTACTATATTTGTATATTAATGGAAGCTTCATAACTACTATATTTGTATATTAATGGAAGCTTCATAACTACTATATTTGTATATTAATGGAAGCTTCATGACTACTATATTTGTATATTAATGGAAGCTTCATGACTACTATATTTGTATATTAATGGAAGCTTCATGACTACTATATTTGTATATTAATGGAAGCTTCATGACTACCATATTTGTATATTAATGGAAGCTTCATGACTACTATATTTGTATATTAATGGAAGCTTCATAACTACTATATTTGTATATTAATGGAAGCTTCATAACTACTATATTTGTATATGAATGGAAGCTTCATGACTACTATATTTGTATATTAATGGAAGCTTCATAACTACTATATTTGTATATTAATGGAAGCTTCATGACTACTATATTTGTATATTAATGGAAGCTTCATAACTACTATATTTGTATATTAATGGAAGCTTCATGACTACTATATTTGTATATTAATGGAAGCTTCATAACTACTATATTTGTATATTAATGGAAGCTTCATGACTACTATATTTGTATATTAATGGAAGCTTCATGACTACTATATTTGTATATTAATGGAAGCTTCATGACTACTATATTTGTATATTAATGGAAGCTTCATAACTACTATATTTGTATATTAATGGAAGCTTCATAACTACTATATTTGTATATTAATGGAAGCTTCATGACTACTATATTTGTATATTAATGGAAGCTTCATAACTACTATATTTGTATATTAATGGAAGCTTCATAACTACTATATTTGTATATGAATGGAAGCTTCATAACTACTATATTTGTATATTAATGGAAGCTTCATAACTACTATATTTGTATATTAATGGAAGCTTCATGACTACTATATTTGTATATTAATGGAAGCTTCATGACTGCTATATTTGTATATTAATGGAAGCTTCATAACTACTATATTTGTATATTAATGGAAGCTTCATAACTACTATATTTGTATATTAATGGAAGCTTCATAACTACTATATTTGTATATTAATGGAAGCTTCATAACTACTATATTTGTATATTAATGGAAGCTTCATGACTACTATATTTGTATATTAATGGAAGCTTCATGACTACTATATTTGTATATTAATGGAAGCTTCATGACTACTATATTTGTATATTAATGGAAGCTTCATAACTACTATATTTGTATATTAATGGAAGCTTCATAACTACTATATTTGTATATGAATGGAAGCTTCATGACTACTATATTTGTATATTAATGGAAGCTTCATAACTACTATATTTGTATATTAATGGAAGCTTCATGACTACTATATTTGTATATTAATGGAAGCTTCATAACTACTATATTTGTATATTAATGGAAGCTTCATAACTACTATATTTGTATATTAATGGAAGCTTCATGACTACTATATTTGTATATTAATGGAAGCTTCATAACTACTATATTTGTATATTAATGGAAGCTTCATAACTACTATATTTGTATATTAATGGAAGCTTCATAACTACTATATTTGTATATTAATGGAAGCTTCATAACTACTATATTTGTATATTAATGGAAGCTTCATAACTACTATATTTGTATATTAATGGAAGCTTCATAACTGCTATATTTGTATATTAATGGAAGCTTCATGACTACTATATTTGTATATTAATGGAAGCTTCATGACTACTATATTTGTATATTAATGGAAGCTTCATGACTACTATATTTGTATATTAATGGAAGCTTCATAACTACTATATTTGTATATTAATGGAAGCTTCATAACTACTATATTTGTATATTAATGGAAGCTTCATGACTACTATATTTGTATATTAATGGAAGCTTCATGACTGCTATATTTGTATATTAATGGAAGCTTCATAACTACTATATTTGTATATTAATGGAAGCTTCTTGACTACTATATTTGTATATTAATGGAAGCTTCATGACTGCTATATTTGTATATTTATGGAAGCTTCATAACTACTATATTTGTATATTAATGGAAGCTTCATGACTACTATATTTGTATATTAATGGAAGCTTCATAACTACTATATTTGTATATTAATGGAAGCTTCATAACTACTATATTTGTATATTAATGGAAGCTTCATAACTACTATATTTGTATATTAAAGGAAGCTTCATGACTACTATATTTGTATATTAATGGAAGCTTCATGACTACTATATTTGTATATTAATGGAAGCTTCATAACTACTATATTTGTATATTAATGGAAGCTTCATGACTACTATATTTGTATATTAATGGAAGCTTCATAACTACTATATTTGTATATTAATGGAAGCTTCATGACTACTATATTTGTATATTAATGGAAGCTTCATAACTACTATATTTGTATATTAATGGAAGCTTCATGACTACTATATTTGTATATTAATGGAAGCTTCATGACTACTATATTTGTATATTAATGGAAGCTTCATAACTACTATATTTGTATATTAATGGAAGCTTCATGACTACTATATTTGTATATTAATGGAAGCTTCATAACTACTATATTTGTATATTAATGGAAGCTTCATGACTACTATATTTGTATATTAATGGAAGCTTCATAACTACTATATTTGTATATTAATGGAAGCTTCATAACTACTATATTTGTATATGAATGGAAGCTTCATGACTACTATATTTGTATATTAATGGAAGCTTCATAACTACTATATTTGTATATTAATGGAAGCTTCATGACTACTATATTTGTATATTAATGGAAGCTTCATAACTACTATATTTGTATATTAATGGAAGCTTCATAACTACTATATTTGTATATTAATGGAAGCTTCATAACTACTATATTTGTATATTAATGGAAGCTTCATAACTACTATATTTGTATATTAATGGAAGCTTCATGACTACTATATTTGTATATTAATGGAAGCTTCATAACTACTATATTTGTATATTAATGGAAGCTTCATAACTACTATATTTGTATATTAATGGAAGCTTCATGACTACTATATTTGTATATTAATGGAAGCTTCATGACTACTATATTTGTATATTAATGGAAGCTTCATAACTACTATATTTGTATATTAATGGAAGCTTCATGACTGCTATATTTGTATATTAATGGAAGCTTCATAACTACTATATTTGTATATTAATGGAAGCTTCATAACTACTATATTTGTATATTAATGGAAGCTTCATAACTACTATATTTGTATATTAATGGAAGCTTCATGACTACTATATTTGTATATTAATGGAAGCTTCATTTGTATATTAATGGAAGCTTCATGACTACTATATTGTATATTAATGGAAGCTTCATAACTACTATATTTGTATATTAATGGAAGCTTCATGACTACTATATTTGTATATTAATGGAAGCTTCATGACTACTATATTTGTATATTAATGGAAGCTTCATAACTACTATATGTGTATATTAATGGAAGCTTCATGACTACTATATATGTATATTAATGGAAGCTTCATAACTACTATATTTGTATATTAATGGAAGCTTCATGACTACTATATTTGTATATTAATGGAAGCTTCATAACTACTATATTTGTATATTAATGGAAGCTTCATAACTACTATATTTGTATATAAATGGAAGCTTCATGAATACAATATTTGTATATTAATGGAAGCTTCATAACTACTATATTTGTATATTAATGGAAGCTTCATGACTACTATATTTGTATATTAATGGAAGCTTCATAACTACTATATTTGTATATTAATGGAAGCTTCATAACTACTATATTTGTATATTAATGGAAGCTTCATAACTTCATATAACTTCATATAACATATAACTTCAAGCTTCATGACTACTATATTTGTATATTAATGGAAGCTTCATGACTACTATATTTGTATATTAATGGAAGCTTCATAACTACTATATTTGTATATTAATGGAAGCTTCATGACTGCTATATTTGTATATTAATGGAAGCTTCATAACTACTATATTTGTATATTAATGGAAGCTTCATAACTACTATACTTGTATATTAATGGAAGCTTCATAACTACTATATTTGTATATTAATGGAAGCTTCATGACTACTATATTTGTATATTAATGGAAGCTTCATTTGTATATTAATGGAAGCTTCATGACTACTATATTTGTATATTAATGGAAGCTTCATAACTGCTATATTTGTATATTAATGGAAGCTTCATGACTACTATATTTGTATATTAATGGAAGCTTCATGACTACTATATTTGTATATTAATGGAAGCTTCATGACTACTATATTTGTATATTAATGGAAGCTTCATGACTACTATATTTGTATAATGGAAGCTTCATAAGAACATAAGAACATAGAATATGGGAGTCTGCAGAAAGCCGATTGGCCTAAGCAAGGCAGATCCCTGTCCCACACAATCCCAATTATAGGCTCAACACTCTAATACCCTGAGGATCATCTTACCAAAACGGTTAGAGATTAACGCAGGATTACGGGGGTCTGCAGAGCGCTGATTGGCCCAACCCTGCTGATCCCCCTTCACACCCAACCCTTCTCGTCCATATGCTTATCCAATTTTATCTTAAAGCTCCCTATCGTTTTTAATCCCACTATAGCACTTGGTAGTCCATTCCACCCATCTACAACTATATATATTATATTTATATTATATTAATGGAAGCTTCATGACTACTATATTTGTATATTAATGGAAGCTTCATAACTACTATATTTGTATATTAATGGAAGCTTCATGACTACTATATTTGTATATTAATGGAAGCTTCATAACTACTATATTTGTATATTAATGCAAGCTTCATGACTACTATATTTGTATATTAATGGAAGCTTCATTTGTATATTAATGGAAGCTTCATGACTACTATATTTGTATATTAATGCAAGCTCCATAACTACTATATTTGTATATTAATGGAAGCTTCATGACTACTATATTTGTATATTAATGGAAGCTTCATGACTACTATATTTGTATATTAATGCAAGCTTCATGACTACTATATTTGCATATTAATGGAAGCTTCATAACTACTATATTTGTATATTAATGGAAGCTTCATAACTACTATATTTGTATATTAATGGAAGCTTCATAACTACTATATTTGTATATTAATGGAAGCTTCATAACTACTATATTTGTATATTAATGGAAGCTTCATGACTACTATATTTGTATATTAATGGAAGCTTCATGACTGCTATATTTGTATATTAATGGAAGCTTCATAACTACTATATTTGTATATTAATGGAAGCTTCTTGACTACTATATTTGTATATTAATGGAAGCTTCATGACTGCTATATTTGTATATTTATGGAAGCTTCATAACTACTATATTTGTATATTAATGGAAGCTTCATAACTACTATATTTGTATATTAATGGAAGCTTCATAACTACTATATTTGTATATTAATGGAAGCTTCATGACTACTATATTTGTATATTAATGGAAGCTTCATGACTACTATATTTGTATATTAATGGAAGCTTCATAACTACTATATTTGTATATTAATGGAAGCTTCATGACTACTATATTTGTATATTAATGGAAGCTTCATGACTGCTATATTTGTATATTTATGGAAGCTTCATAACTACTATATTTGTATATTAATGGAAGCTTCATGACTACTATATTTGTATATTAATGGAAGCTTCATGACTGCTATATTTGTATATTAATGGAAGCTTCATGACTACTATATTTGTATATTAATGGAAGCTTCATGACTACTATATTTGTATATTAATGCAAGCTTCATGACTACTATATTTGTATATTAATGGGAGCTTCATTTGTATATTAATGGAAGCTTCATGACTACTATATTTGTATATTAATGGAAGCTTCATGACTACTATATTTGTATATTAATGGAAGCTTCATGACTACTATATTTGTATATTAATGGAAGCTTCATAACTACTATATTTGTATATTAATGGAAGCTTCATAACTACTATATTTGTATATTAATGGAAGCTTCATGACTACTATATTTGTATATTAATGGAAGCTTCATAACTACTATATTTGCATATTAATGGAAGCTTCATAACTACTATATTTGTATATTAATGGAAGCTTCATAACTACTATATTTGTATATTAATGGAAGCTTCATAACTACTATATTTGTATATTAATGGAAGCTTCATGACTACTATATTTGTATATTAATGGAAGCTTCATGACTACTATATTTGTATATTCATGGAAGCTTCATAACTACTATATTTGTATATTAATGGAAGCTTCATAACTACTATATTTGTATATTAATGGAAGCTTCATAACTACTATATTTGTATATTAATGGAAGCTTCATGACTACTATATTTGTATATTAATGGAAGCTTCATAACTACTATATTTGTATATTAATGGAAGCTTCATGACTACTATATTTGTATATTAATGGAAGCTTCATAACTACTATATTTGTATATTAATGCAAGCTTCATGACTACTATATTTGTATATTAATGGAAGCTTCATTTGTATATTAATGGAAGCTTCATGACTACTATATTTGTATATTAATGCAAGCTCCATAACTACTATATTTGTATATTAATGGAAGCTTCATGACTACTATATTTGTATATTAATGGAAGCTTCATGACTACTATATTTGTATATTAATGCAAGCTTCATGACTACTATATTTGTATATTAATGCAAGCTTCATGACTACTATATTTGTATATTAATGGAAGCTTCATGACTACTATATTTGTATATTAATGGAAGCTTCATAACTACTATATTTGTATATTAATGGAAGCTTCATGACTACTATATTTGTATATTAATGGAAGCTTCATAACTACTATATTTGTATATTAATGGAAGCTTCATAAGAACATAAGAACATAAGAATATGGGAGTCTGCAGAAAGCCGATTGGCCTAAGCAAGGCAGATCCCTGTCCCACACAATCCCAATTATAGGCTCAACACTCTAATACCCTGAGGATCATCTTACCAAAACGGTTAGAGATTAACGCAGGATTACGGGGGTCTGCAGAGCGCTGATTGGCCCAACCCTGCTGATCCCCCTTCACACCCAACCCTTCTCGTCCATATGCTTATCCAATTTTATCTTAAAGCTCCCTATCGTTTTTAATCCCACTATAGCACTTGGTAGTCCATTCCACCCATCTACAACTCTGTTACCAAACCAATATTTGCCTATATCTTTTCTGAAACGAAATTTATCTAATTTGAAACCATTGGTACGAGTTCTTTCGCTATCACTGAGCTTTAGTACATTTGTCATGTCCCCTTTGTTAATCCCACTAACCCACTTGAACACCTCTATCATATCCCCTCTAACTCTGCGTCTCTCTAACGAATGTAAGCCTAATTTCTTCAACCTTTCTTTATACGGAAGATTTCTAATATTATGGATCATTTTTGTCATTCTACGTTGTACTCTCTCCAATGAATCTATGTCCATTCTGTAATAAGGACACCAAAATTGAACAGCATAATCCATATGGGGTCTCACTAATGACAAGTAAAGTTTTAAGATAACATCAGCAGTTCTGTTACTCACACTCCTTGAGATGAACCCGAGAATCTTGTTTGCCTTGTTTCGAACGCTTATACACTGTTGTCTAGGCTTCAAATCATTGCTAACAAACACACCTAGATCTTTCTCACAATTCGAGTTTTCTAATTCCACATTAGCTAGTTTATATTTAACATTTGTATGCATCTTCCCTATCTTTAATACCTTGCATTTGTCAATGTTAAACTTCATCTGCCAATTTACTGACCATTCGTGTAAGGTATCTAGATCCCTTTGGAGGCACTCTGTATCTCTATCTGAATCAATTGTTCTCCCCATTTTGGTATCGTCTGCAAATTTACTTATCCTACTAGTTATACCTAAATCAAGGTCATTTATGTATATAACAAACAACAGGGGACCTAATACAGATCCCTGGGGGACACCACTTTTGACTGCTCCCCATTCTGACTTCGTACCATTTATGCTGACTCTCTGCTTCCTACCAATTAGCCATGACCTAATCCATCCCAACAACGCCCCACCTATTCCATGCGCCTCAACCTTTCTCATCAATCTCTCATGGGGGACTCTGTCGAAAGCTTTACTGAAATCTAAATATATTATATCATATGACTTGTCATTATCTACTGCTTCATATACCTCTGAGAAAAAACTAAGCAAATTAGTAAGGCAAGAACGTCCCTGAGTGAATCCATGCTGAGAAGAATTTATTAAATTAAATGTATCTAAGTGGTTTCTAATTTTACTCGCAATAATTGACTCTAGTAGCTTTCCTATGATTGATGTAAGACTAATGGGACGGTAATTGGATGCTATTGATTTGTCACCTTTTTTGAAGATCGGAACTACGTTTGCAAGCTTCCAAGCTTCTGGAACTATACCTGTCTCCAATGACTTGTTAAAAAAACTACTATATTTGTATATTAATGGAAGCTTCATGGCTACTATATTTTAAGCATTAGATTACATATGAAAATTGTTGGGTAGTAGACAAAGCTTAACAGTTACTGACCTAACATACTTTGATGCAATGATGCCTCATAATTTGTATTAAATATATGTTAAATAAAGTAAGAACATAATAACACAGGTTTATGCAGAAAGCCGATTGACCCACACAAGGCAGATCCCTCTCACATCCAACTCATCTCGTTCATGTGGATATCTAATTTTATCTTGAAGCTCTCTGTCGTTCTCGACCCGACTATAGCACTTGATAGCGTGTTCCACATATCTACAACTCTGTTACTAAACCAGTATTTACCCACATCTTTTCCGAAACGAAATTTACAGTGATTATATAATAATAAACAATCAATGATGTAGAAAATCAGTCACAACATATATAGCAAGTTATAACCTGGTAAATTATATCACTAGCAATATAACATTACCAACAAATAACTATAAAATTAAAATATAAACGTATATATAAACATGAACTCATTGGGCCTCGAACCCTTATATCGCTAGTTACCTACACAGCGTGATAGCGTGATCGTCGTCTGATTACAAACAGTTGCAAACGTGATTCGTTGAATCACGTTCAGTAGAGCTATCACGTTTGCGTGAAAGTTTGTAATGGACGCGGCGGTCGAGTGGTGAAGCTCACGTGTGAATCTGCAAGACCCAGGATCGAATCCCTGCCACGGCGGACATTTAGTGGGTGTGGTAGTACGTCCTAACATGTTTCACATGCTCGCACCCAGTCAGGGGACATCCTGACAACTTATACAGACTAAACACACATAACAAAGCCAATCCAACAGCTTCCTCTCTCTCCAACACCCCTTCTCCCCTTTCAACACTCTTCTCTGAGCTAGTGCCGGTACTGTACGTATGGACAGTCCTGTATAGAATCGTAAGATTCAGAGTCGTAATGACTCCGGGACGAGCTCAATAGACGAAGAAGAAGAAGACCGAACGCACCCATGGGTTGCGTTCAGTTAATGCTATCAAGACACTAATGTTTCTGCTTATACAATCATGTTTATAAGAACATAAGAACATAAGACAATGGGAGTCTGCAGAAAGCCGATTGGCCTAAGCAAGGCAGATCCCTGTCCCACACAACCCCAATTACAAAGCCCAATTATAGGCTCAACACTCTAATACCCTGAGGATCATCTTACCAAAACGGTTAGAGATTAACGCAGGATTACGGGGGTCTGCAGAGCGCTGATTGGCCCAACCCGGCTGATCCCCCTTCACACCCAACCCTTCTCGTTCATAATTATGCTTATCCAATGTTATCTTAAAGCTCCCTACCGTTTTTAATCCCACTATAGCACTTGGTAGTCCATTCCACCCATCTAAAACTCTGTTACCAAACCAATATTTGCCTATATCTTTTCTGAAACGAAATTTATCTAATTTGAAACCATTGGTACGAAAGAACCGCTATCACTGAGCTTTAGTACATATTTTGTCATGTCCCCTTTGTTAATCCCACTAACCCACTTGAACACCTCTATCATATCCCCTCTAACTCTGCGTCTATGTTGATATGGGTATATATATATCGGGTTCTTAATGAGACACACTGGATAGGGGTTCACATATATTGGGGGAGTCTGGTTACATGCTTCTTGTCGTCAAGGGAGGTTTAGGAAGCCATGCCTTGATATCGGCTCGCCTGTAGATTATATATTTAGCTTACAATATTATTACCAATATTGTAACATCAGCCCGGTCACACTGCCTTTAGCGTCTGCAGCGCGAGTAAATTTCCCCGAAATTTTTTAGCCGCTGTAACACGCGGTGGAAAATGTGAAAAATTGGCTAACACGTGGTTACCCGTGGTATGCCCGCTGAACAGACGCCGGCGCCTGTTCAGCGTCCTGACCGCTGGTGAAGCGCGACTGGAGCGCGGGTAAGCGCGGGAAAATCTCCACGTGGTGACAGGCACGGCGGGTAACCGCGGCTGCATCACGCCTGACCCACGGGTGATCACGTGTACAGCACGGCTGGTCCACGTGTGCAGGGCGGCCGTTTCGCGGGCTATCACGGGTACTGCGCGTGTGTACCACGCCCCCACCACGGGTATATAAGGAGCCCGGCCAGCCGCAGTATTATCAGCTGCCGGGATTAGCGAGTCCCAGTCCCAGCAACTGGCAGTATGGTGTGGGTGGTGGCCAGCAGTCCCAGTCCCTCCAGCCACTCCAGCCACTCACGACACCTGTCCGGTCTAGGGACTCGGCAGAATCTGTCGGTAGGATTCTGGCCTCCAGCATTGCGGAGGACTGGAATGTAGCCCCAGGCCCTTCTACAAGACGGCCTGACGACACCTCCGGTGGCCCAGGTTCTCTATGAACCCATATGCATCTTTAATTTCTTTTTGTATAATATTCCCATGTTTATATGTATTATTTGTATTATTTGTATTATTATTTATTTTTATTTAGTATTTCTATTATTTGTGAAATATGTATTATTTATTTTATTTTCTTAATAAATAACTGTATAATTTTCCATATGCTTGTTTCCATTCCCTTAACTTGACTGTTTTTCATAGGTTTTCTATAGTAATAATAATAATATCTTAATAATAAATACTCACAATAATAATAATAATAAGGAAATAAATAATAACAATAATATTATAATAATAAAGCCTGAGCGAAAATAGGACTCAAGAAAACAACAAGTGAGGCGGCTATTAAATATTTATTATGTAACACAATATTATGGTAGAACAGCTATATGTTCAGTCAAATAAATTGGGTGTTTACAATAACTTAAAAGGTATCCACCAGTAACCTGCACAATAACTAGAAACGGGGTAGGAGCATGTTATCCTGCCATAGAACCCTTCCAGCAGGTGAGTTGCACCATTCCATGATGAGGTTCCTCTGAGCCTTGGCTTTCCTGAAGTCTCTGTTGTTCCCTGGTAATTGGTTGGGTGTCGTGTCCTCAAGGTTCCTGCCGGCACGCCAGGCACCAGGCACCAGGTCTCCATTTGGACGCTCCACATCCACCAGTCGGTTCTGCATCACCGGGTAACGCAACCTCATAAGGTTGTGGAGGAGTACACATGCCTTGACCAGGAGCCTCACAGTGTCAGCTTCATGCAACATGGTCGTCAGGAGAACTTGAAAGCGATTCGCAAGCATGCCAAACGAATTCTCCACCACCCTTCTGGCTCGCGAGAGTCTATAGTTGAAGATCCTCTGCTTCCTGGTCATGTCCCTGTTACCGTACGGCTTCATCATGTAGGTCCGGAGTGCGAAAGCATCATCTCCCACCAGAAAATAAGGGACATCCTCAGTGTCACCTGGGAGAGGATCAGGCTGTGGGAATCCAATAATGTCGTTCCTCTGGAGAGCCTCTCTCAAAGCACTTGCATTGTAAATGTGGGCATCAGACGTTGAACCCTTGCCGCTGACGTCTATCCAGAGGAACTTGTAGTCAAATGTGACGACTGCCAGGAGGATGACACTAAAGAATCCCTTGTAGTTGTAGTAGTTGGAACCAGTGTTGGCAGGAGCTTTACAGGCAATGTGCTTGCCGTCTATTGCACCGATGACATGTGGAAAGTTCCACCTATTCATCCAATTACCGGTGATCTGACGCCAATCTGCAGCGGTCTGTGGTGGCTTGAGCAGCTCCTCACGGTACTCGTCGACGATGGCCTCACACACCTCGCGCACCACTATACTGATGGTGTTGTGAGGCACCCTCCAGCCATACTGCATCTCACGGTACTTGGCGCCAGAGGCAAGGTGCCTCAGGGTGAGGGCAACCTTCAGGCCTGGATCAAGGGGTGCTCGGCAGTTGGTGGTCGTCTTGGTAAGGGCTGGTGTCAGTCTCTGCACAACTTCATCGAACATGGCAGGTGGCATTCTCATGAAATTGTGGAAGGCCCTTGGATCTTCATTACGGAGCTCCACCATGAGACGATCATACAGGCCAAGCTCAGGTCTCCTGCGTATCCAGTCACGCACCCATATGTTCCGGACCGCCCTCCTCCTCAGCCGTCTTCGTCTTCGTCTATCAACGAGGTACTGATGGACATGTACCAGCTGGTTCATATGCTGTTGCATCAGCATGCAGACGAGGTCAATACGGTCCATGTTCACCCCATCACGTCAGAACCAGGAGTGATGAATGCTTGGCAAATCGAGCCAAATATATAGGTCCCAGAGTACACGCGCTACACACGCAAATGCACGTGAAAACACGCGGAACAGATGCGGTACAACCGTGCTATGACCGTTATTAAACCGCGATTACCCGCTAAAGGTTCGCGTCCTATCGCGTGTAACCACGTACTTACCGCGGCCGTAGCACGTCTTTACCACGTCTTTACGCGTCTTTACCACGTCTTTATCACGTGTGCCCCCCGTGGCCACCCGCGGTCTCAAGTTTTGAGCAGCTCAAAACTTGAGACCGCGTGTGATTTTTCTAGCCCGTGTGGGTGCGGCTGTATCGCGTCCTTTCACGACTTATATGCGTCCAACAGCGCTTGCTTCACGTTCACACATTTTTCGCCCTGAGACGTCCGCGATGCGACCGCGAAGGGCAGTGTGACCGGTCCTATGTAAACCTAATTTCTTCAACCTTTCTTCATATGGAAGATTTCTAATATTATGGATCATTTTTGTCATTCTACGCGGAACTCTCTCCAATGAATCTATGTCCATTATGTCTATGTCCATTATGATTGATCAGGGTAAACGATTTGATAGCCAAACATGGATTCTCGTCGCTGATTGGTCAGTGGCTGTGAGCGCGAAAAAAGAAAAGAAAAAACAGATCGGCAATGTCCACCAATGTATTAGGCCCTATCACACGGGTATTTTTTTAGTTTTGTTTTTGTCTGTCAATTAATTTATATCAATACATTTTAATCAATAAAATCCACCACTTTATTGGCTAAGGTTGTCACACGGTAAGCTACAGTCAGCATCCTTGCTCAAAACAGACGGTAGGTTGTGTACCATCAGGCTATTATATTCTTATTATAAAGTTATCGCCTTTAATTTTCATCACGAATCTTGGAGAAAGAAAAAGTTATTACAGCCCATATCTGGCAAAGGTAGCACTTTATTCCCTGTGTAAGTTTCAAACAATTAAATAACTCAGATACTGAAACCAATTTGGGAGTCATCGTCAACTGTGATCTGAAACCAAGAAATCAATGCATCAGTGTTCGAAATTAGGCACAGAGTTCTTGGACATGTATTTAGAAGCGCGAGTAATAGAACAGCGGACGTATTTTTAACACTTTATCTAGTGTTTGTGAGGCCACATATGGATTATGCTGTTCAATTGTTGTGTCCATATTACAGAATGGACATGGATTCCTTGGAGAGAGTACAACGAAGAATGTAAAAAAATATCTATAAAATTTGAAATCTTCCATATGAAGGTTGAATAAATTAGTCTTACATTTGTTAGAGGGACGCAGAGTTGGAGGGGATATGATAGAGGTGTTCAATTGGGGTAGTGGGATTACTATATAGGACTTGAAAGATGTACTGAAACTCAGTGATAGCGAAAGAACTCAAATAAATAGGTTCAAATTAGATAAATTTAGTTTCAGAAAAGATGTAGGCAAATATTGGTTTGGTAACAGAGTTGTAGATATGTGGAATAGGCTACCGAATGCATTAGTATAATAAAAAACGATAGAGAACTTCAAG
>JBAKBP010013537.1:0-62518 GCA_037953745.1 Lithodes maja | reverse complement strand
GTTGATAGACCGGCTTACATATCTAGGCTGAGTCAAAGCCAGATTAGAAGTCTTTTGAGTTTGTGTCTGTCACGGTCCATTATTACGGAGGGAGCAGCCTTTGGGTCGGACACTTTTTAAAGGGAGATGGGTCGGGTTTTTTTTGGTCCCCCTACTCCCTTGTATTTAGCCCCATTAGTTTGCAGATTATATGACGTTCGGCCCATTAGTTTGGCGATTTTAAGACCTTTCGCCCCTTTTCTTTGTCAATATTAAACAATGTTCGTGTCATTTAGGTGTCAATTTTTTTTTCTTTTTTTATGTGTGTGTGTGTGGGGGGGGGGGGGGGGGGGGGGGCAATACCGAGCCTTTACTTTAGGAGGAACTGGCCTTCAGCCGGGAAATTTTTCTACCGAAAAATGTACAAGAATATCTTGAAGGAGGATCTTGGGGATGTGTTTTTTTTTTCTTCTTCAGTTTGATGGAGGTCTAGGGATGAAACTGAAAAAATAAACAACAAATAAATGAAAAAAAAAAAATGAAAAAAAACAATGAAAAAATCGACCAAAAATTTAACCATCCCCCCTTAACCCTGATTCTAAGTATAAGTTCCTGATCAAATATGATGATCGGTGTCGTTCTCCCTGCTTGTTTTGCGGAGAGGTATTCTTTAAAACGATTAAGGGGACATGGGCTGTTTTTCTGGTCACCCTTCTCCCTCATGCTTAGCCTCATTAGTTCTCAGATTTTAAGATATTTGCCCCATTAGTTTGTCTTGTTAAGACCTTTCGCCCCATTTCTTTGTCAATTTTTAGACCTTTCGTGCTATTTAGGTGTCGATTTTTTAACGATAGTGAGCCTGTAAATTTGGAAAAAATTACAAATTTATCTCGAAGGGGGGTTGTTTTTTTAAGCTTGATGGTCTAGTGAGGAAGCTAAATTTTTTATAAATGAATAAATAAATATACCAAAATATACCCCCCCCCCCCCCCCCCCTTAAAGGTGGGGCTCATGGGTTGAGGTAAACATGGACAAATAATCACCAACCTGTATATAATTATCCTGTAAAATGCAATGTCACTGAAATAATTATTAAAAATGGTATAAAGGATTTTGCGGATCGTCTATACCGGGCCTGTGACGTCATAGTGACGTCACACCAGTATCCTCATCCTGGACTGGATGGTGGACTTACACTCTTGTGACGTCACTGGCCCGGTATAGACGATCCACAAAATCCTTTATACCATTGTTAATAATTATTTCAGTGCCATTGCATTTTGCAAGATAATTATGTACAGCTTGGCGATTATCATTCCATGTTTATCTCAACCCATGAGCCCCCACCTTTAAAGGCAGCTCCTCCTAAAATGGTGGTTATATTTATTCAGTCGTTGTCGTGATAAACCAACTTTTACACTGTTACACATGAAATGTTATGTATTATAAAGTAATACAGTTCATACACATAAAAGGCGAAGGGTCTTTAAATCACCTAACTAATGAACCTAAGGTCTTAAAATCTGAAAACTAATGGGTCTAAACATTAGGCAGAAGGGGGTGTCCAGAAACCCCCCTTTAAGTATGAGCCTCCCAAACTCTCTTTTGCTCCCATGCAGGTGTGTTTATCTTGGCATTAGTTGATGTGTACAGTCGACCTAATAAGTGGTGTCTCGGCACCAATTATATTTTGATCAATAATTGGTGTCAGCAATATATAAACTTTATTTATTCATTTCGAGTGAGATACAAACATGTTACTACACTTACCCTCCCTATTAAACGTAATGACAGCTGAGACATGACTTATTAGCGCCACTGTACCCCTTAACCCTTTGAAGATTGCGATGCATTGTGACAGTTTATTCTGGCTATTATTCGACGATTGTATACAGCTTAAGAAGGATCTGTGGGAATGCAAATGGTAAAGACCATCTCAACTAACCCTCTGACTTCCATATATCCTTCCTAATCTGAATAAAATCATCCTATAATACCCGAAAAAAACCCAGAACAGAAATGCGTATTGGATCTTACGTGTAAAGTCTCCCAAACTATCTTCTTCTCCCCCCATCCCGCTGTGTATACAGTATATCTCTGTTTATCTTGGCGTTACTTTATGGGTATGCCCGTTAAGTCTTATTAGCTCGGGAAGAAAAAATTATATTAATTATTATTCATGTGTACCGCCTCCTATACTGCTACTGGTTCTGTGTGTGTGTGTGTGTGTGTGTGTGTGTGTGTGTGTCAGATAGATAGAGATAGAGAGAGAGAGAGAGAGAGAGAGAGAGAGAGAGAGAGAAAAAACATTATTGTATTATGTGAGTACCACTATGTACGATTCATACAATATTCAGAAAATCTAGTTAGCAGGCTAACACACCAGGACAGTTTAGCTTAAAAGACTAGAAGGATTGTGAGGCCAAGGACGGCACAAGGACGTGTTGACAAAAACTTATGTGTGACAGAGGCTATAGGCCTGTCACACTGGCGGCCCCGAGCCTTCCAGACTTTGAAATGACGAATGTTTTGTAAAGTTTGGTGCAAAGTCCTGCCTCAAATTGGCACCATACTATTTTCAGCGACTTTATAATAACTTTACATGGCTATTTACAATTCAACCAACTCACTTAAGCTTGGTCACGCACCCAGAAATTCGTAAAGTCGGCTAGGACGTGTTGACGAAGTCCTGTGTGTGATAGAGGCTGTATACTATAGCTATATAAATGTATCGAGAGGCAGTGTTGCCAATGTCTGGCAGGTTTTCTCAGTCTTTCTTCTACTCAACAAGTGAACTGTGGAACTCTCCTTCAATCATTTTTTTCTTTATCCTATGACTTAAACTGCTATAAACTTCGTGTGTCCAGGCAATTTGACCCCAATGTCCCTTGAATTCGGCCCTGTCACTCTGTTTGGCTTTGGGGGAGTCACTTGTTACAGGCAGCTTTGCCTCGTGTCTCCTTCATACACATTAAGAAAAAAAAAAAAAACGAGTCAGTTTTTTCTTTCACTGCCACAAGTTACTTGTCAAGGCAATCGAATAATTCGTATATTTATCTTGATGTAGTTATTTATTTCATGTTAAAAATACAATCAGCATCACTGTCGTCATCATTAAAGCCAATCACTTGAATGAGAATTATAGCAGAACCACATTTAAGTTAGCATTATACCAACCATCTCATCGCTATTCCAGCACTGGGTTCTCCTTCCTGTAACCCTTCTCATTAATGAGTATTATAGCAGAACCACATTTAAGTTAGCATTATACCAACCATCTCATCGATATTCCAGCACTGGGTTCTCCTTCCGGTAACCCTTCTCATTAATGAGTATTATAGCAGAACCACATTTAAGTTAGCATTATACCAACCATCTCATCGCTATTCCAGCACTGGGTTCTCCTTCCTGTAACCCTTCTCATTAATGAGTATTATAGCAGAACCACATTTAAGTTAGCATTATACCAACCATCTCATCGCTATTCCAGCACTGGGTTCTCCTTCCTGTAACCCTTCTCATTAATGAGTATTATAGCAGAACCACATTTAAGTTAGCATTATACCAACCATCTCATCGCTATTCCAGCACTGGGTTCTCCTTCCTGTAACCATTCTCATTAATGAGTATTATAGCAGAACCACATTTAAGTTAGCATTATACCAACCATCTCATCGCTATTCCAGCACTGGGTTCTCCTTCCTGTAACCCTTCTCATTAATGAGTATTATAGCAGAACCACATTTAAGTTAGCATTATACCAACCATCTCATCGCTATTCCAGCACTGGGTTCTCCTTCCGGTAACCCTTCTCATTAATGAGTATTATAGCAGAACCACATTTAAGTTAGCATTATACCAACCATCTCATCGCTATTCCAGCACTGGGTTCTCCTTCCTGTAACCCTTCTCATTAATGAGTATTATAGCAGAACCACATTTAAGTTAGCATTATACCAACCATCTCATCGCTATTCCAGCACTGGGTTCTCCTTCCTGTAACCCATCTCATTAATGAGTATTATAGCAGAACCACATTTAAGTTAGCATTATACCAACCATCTCATCGCTATTCCAGCACTGGGTTCTCCTTCCTGTAACCCTTCTCATTAATGAGTATTATAGCAGAACCACATTTAAGTTAGCATTATACCAACCATCTCATCGTTATTCCAGCACTGGGTTCTCCTTCCTGTAACCCTTCTCATTAATGAGTATTATAGCAGAACCACATTTAAGTTAGCATTATACCAACCATCTCATCGCTATTCCAGCACTGGGTTCTCCTTCCTGTAACCCTTTTCATTAATAAGTATTATAGCAGAACCACATTTAAGTTAGCATTATACCAACCATCTCATCGCTATTCCAGCACTGGGTTCTCCTTCCTGTAACCCTTCTCATTAATGAGTATTATAGCAGAACCACATTTAAGTTAGCATTATACCAACCATCTCATCGTTATTCCAGCACTGGGTTCTCCTTCCGGTAACCCTTCTCATTAATGAGTATTATAGCAGAACCACATTTAAGTTAGCATTATACCAACCATCTCATCGCTATTCCAGCACTGGGTTCTCCTTCCTGTAACCCTTCTCATTAATGAGTATTATAGCAGAACCACATTTAAGTTAGCATTATACCAACCATCTCATCGCTATTCCAGCACTGGGTTCTCCTTCCGGTAACCCTTCTCATTAATGAGTATTATAGCAGAACCACATTTAAGTTAGCATTATACCAACCATCTCATCGCTATTCCAGCACTGGGTTCTCCTTCCTGTAACCCTTCTCATTAGCTCTCCCGCCCGAGGCATGACTTACGAGGCTATATTATTTCTTCTCAATCCACAATTCAGGAGGAAATATGTAATGTTTATTCCAGAGGCTTTCCCTCACATCCATCATACTCTTCTCTTAATGCTGCTGTCATCTCCTTCGCTCTAGCTCTTCTCTTGTTCTACCTCTTCTCTGATATCAAATGTCTTCAGGGTGTAATGGTTAGCGTTTATGATCTGTATGTGGTAACCTAGGTTCGAATCTCGAGCAAATCACATGCTTTCACTAATTTCATTGAAAAGTGTTTGGTGTTGGGAGTGAAATTAATAAATTAGATTAGTATACTCTTTTATTTTTCATTTTTATTTCAAAATCATGATATATTTAAAATTGTTATTGGTTTATTGGTTTTTATTTATTTATTTGTTTATTTATTTTATTTTTATTTTATTTTTTATTTTGTTTTTCGGGGACCTCAGTTTATCTTCGTCAGTTAATAAGGTGTGGAAATGGGTAATGTCTTTAATCACGATTTTAGGTAACACTATATTTAGAAAGGAGAGCGAGAGAGAGATATAGATAGATAGATAGATAAGTAGATAGATAGAGAGAGCACCATGACTGAAAGCAACAGACCAGCTGTTAAGGGAGTCCACCTCGCTTTTTTTGTTCTCTCTCTCACACTCTCTCTTTGGCTTGTATCCATTCGGCCCCATTGAACCTACTGTTTCAAGACGTTTACCCCCATCCAGGTGTCAATATTTTCCTGGCGAGCGTTAGCGAGCCATCATATATATATTTTTGTTGTGACAGCAAGCTAAATTTGTACATTTTTCGATAGAAAAATGTTTCTGGCGAAGCCGGATTTCTCCATACAATGCTGGCTCGCTATCGATCGCCAGGAAGAATTCAACACCTGGATGGGGATTAACTTCTTAAAACAGTAGGCTGAATGGGGCCGAATGGATGCAAGCCAGAAAAAGGGAGAAAAGGAGAGAAAGATAAAAAAAGACGGTGACCCCCCTTAACCTGTCTTCAGTAATAGGGAGCAAAAGTTTAAAGTAAAGTTTCCTCTTTCACTTCCTTGGTGTTGAATGTTTCTTTGCTTCTTCCTTAATATTCGTGTATTTTATTCATTTTATTCATTCAATAAATGTTGAAGCTAAAATGTGTTTTTTTTTAAAAGACCTCCGTCTACGTATTGTGAAAAACCTGTTATCCTCTGGCAAATTGTGGGGTTGAGTGAGTGAAGGGGGGGACAGTGAATGAAGGAGGATACATGTTTTTCATAATACGTGTTGCTAGCCCCAAACGCGCGAGCAACTGTGGCTTTCAACCATCCGACACATCCCCTTTTATTTATGTGCATCACACATGTATTGTATTCTTTATTATTATTTGCATATACAGAAAGTATATTAAAAACATTATATATCTAGTTCTTCATTTATATTGTTTTTCGTACTTTCCCTTGTTCAAATTTATTCTTTTTCACTATTATCTATTTTCTTCACAAACATTTTGTAAAATGTTTATTGTTATGCATAAATTCATATAAACAAAATAATAACTATTTTAGGGCTCTACTTGTTTAATCAGAGAGGCCTTAAATGTGCCCCAGATTACAAGTATCCTTCTCTATTACTTAGTTGCTAGTGTTTGTGTATGAGGTGTATGTGTGTATGGCATCAAGCTACGTGACCACGAGTCGGAGTGGGGGGTGGTGGATGGAATCTGATTTCAAATAAAACCCTTCATTTTAAGCTCCTCGGTGGCTTAGTGGTTAAGATGTTGGAATACTGCACTATTGGCCTGGGTTCAAGCCCTGGTGGAGTGATCTCGCCACTGGACTTGTAATCCAATGGACCCGGGTTTGAATCCTGATATGTCAATGGGAAAGTATTATTGAGATGGAATTTGTGCTCTACCTAGTATCAGTGCATTACCACAAAGCCCAGCGAAATGCCAAATAAATACCCTCATTGTTCCCTGATTAAATAGCACTGTATGAATATTCCCATATTCATAATATGCTACAGGGTGACAATGCCTAGTGATTTGATTGCTCAATAGGTGGCGTTCTGAGAGTGAGGGTCCGAGTCTAGGGGATGAGACAGTGAAGCACTGGAGCGAGGCAGCTTCAGAGATGGGGCTGCTTCGAGCCGTGAGTGAGCAACTAAGCCCCATGCATCCTGCGAAGGTAAGATGGCAGTGGATGGTTACAGCTAAAAGTGCTTCACATATTTCGCCCCATAGACTAGAACGAGAGACCTCACAGGCTTCACCATTCAATGTAGAACGGTTGAATGTACAGGCTCTCAGCCTATGCTCGAGAGGGAGTAGTTGGAATATAGAACATTAAAAAAAGTACGGGGAAATTGAAGGAAAACCTTTTTATGACTCTTTTTCGGGGATATATTTAGGGTGGTTGTAGTATAGAGGTTGTTGAAATGAGATAACAAATACATTAATTAGTATATGAACAAAAATCATAAGTACCAATGGAAAGCATTGACAAAGTTTCATCTAAATCCTGAGACATTTTGCAAAACAAAAAACAAAAAAAGGCTCTCAATGATATTCAAATAATCTAAGCAAACGGCGTAGTTGTATTTCCTATAATACATCCAAAGGAGATCCACGACCTTTAACCCGTTCACTACCGGTGGGATCTTTTTTATTTAATTTCAGCTACATTTAGACGAGTTTATGAAGCTTAGGAAGGATATATATTATATAGTAGATAAAAGGATTGATGGAGATAGTATGTAGCCTTTTAGTGGGTAGCCGTACTTTCTAAACTGAGTAAAATTGTCTAATAGTTGCCAGAATATAATGGAAAAGACGTCACCGGTACAGAAGGGGTTAATCATTGACTGTACATTCCTGTCGAGTTAAGAATTAACGTACTCCTTATCTTGTGTCTCCTGTCCCCACAACAGTTCTCTAGCCCGGTAGATGGACAGACAGACAGATTTAAAAGGAGGTTTTAAGTTTGTTCCCTAGACCTCCATTAAGCTTAAAATTACACCCAATAAATCTCCTTTCAAGCTAAATTTGTACATTTTTCGGTAGAACATTTTTCAGGTCGAAGGCCGATTCCTTTTAAATTTCAGGCTCGCTATCGCTCGCCTGGAAAAAAATCGATCCCTAAATTGCAGGAAAGGTCTTAACATTTACAGAAATGATGCGTAAGTTCTAAAATCGACAAACTATTGGCCGAACATTTTAAAATCTCAAAACTAGTGAGGCTAAACATGAGGGAGAAGGGAAAAAAAACACTCCTATCTTGTTTCTCCTCCTGTCCCCACAGATTTACCCCCCTTTCTCTCTGGCGTGTTATGGTATCTCATTAATGTATTACAGTCCTCCCTACCTCCTCCTCCTCCTCTATTTTGGTGGCCCAGGGTTCTTCTCCGTTTTCTTCTTGTTTGCTTATACTCTGTTTATTTTCAGCTGACGGTAAATTAAACCCCTTAGCATCTGTGTTTTTTTTTTTTAGATTCTTAATGGAAACATAGGATACTGTTATGTGTCTCTTCATATTATTGCTACATTGTCATTATTAGCAACATATCTCGCTACACAAGCTGGGTAATAACCAAGTAATCACGATGGCGAGATTGCAACTTACCTTCAGCTATGAAAACAAATAAAATTGAACAGACTTATAGTTATCTCGCGTTTTTCTCCGTTTTCTTCGTTTTCTTCTTATTTGCCAAGTTACCCCGCGCCCTCTCTCTCTCCCATTCCATTCCACTCTCGCAAACAAAAAAACAACAAAAATACAACAGAAATCGTGCGCACTTTGCATTTCACGACCCCTGGTTACGACCTGTTGTCACCTCTTCCTATTATTCCAGTTGTTCGACTCAAAAAGGAAATTCCTTCAGCACCATGACGCCTTTTTACCTTAGGCGATTTTTATGCAGTTAATGAAGGACCTATGTTATCCAGATGCTTTATTAGGATACAATTTACCCCTTTGAGCCCTAGAGGTTGATTATAAGGTCAAGAAAATCGTCTAATGGTAACCAGAATATGAGGAAAATTACGTCATGGTGGTGAAGGGGTTAAAATCTAAATTGGTTACTAAGGAAAATTTAAACCATTTGTGTAACTATCGATCATACCCGAATTGTATACCAATATGCTTAACATGTATTGAATATAATGCTGAGAATGTTTAGTTTACTATATAATTGCAATGTATGTGCTTTCAGATCATCCGATACATTGTATATCATTATGGCAATTTTATATATCTTTTCGCGTCAATTTTGTCGCACAAATTGTTCAGCCGAATAAAACTGGGAAGATGAAATTCGCCTTAAAGGGATAGTGCTTGGTGTTTGGCCTATGTATTTATATATACATATATTTTTGAGTTCCTTCGCTAGACTTCCATCAAATTTAAAAATAAACCCCCTAAAAACCCTTTTAAGATAAATTTGTACATTTTTCGGTAGAAAAATATCCCGGCCGAAGGCCTATTCCTTCTAAAAATACAGGCTCGCTGTCGTTCGCCAGGAAAAAATTGACACCTAAATGACACAAAAGGTCTTACTATTGACAAAGAAATGGGGCGAAAGGTCTCAAAATTGCCAAACTAATGGAACGAACGTCTTAAGATCTCAAAACGAATATGCTAAACATGAAGGAGAAGGTGATCCAGAAAAAGCGACTACCTCCTTAAGCTGGAAAAAAAAATATATATTGTGGTAGCGTATTTGTCCCGGGTCCATCCAACGATAAATAACTAGGCCAGGTGTTAGACTAATGGTGTATAATGACTCAATACCTGTGGTCCTGCCAACTACCGGTAGATCATAATTTTGGGCGGTATACGTGTAAATTACACTACAGTACTGTAAGTGCCCTACGAACAGACACTCATATCCTGATCATGGAACGACTATGAGATGCTATAATTATATAGTATGGATATGATGTGTGTTTGAGGTGTGTGCCCTTGAACCTCTCCCAGATAAGAGCCAAAAGAGTGACAGCCAAATACAATGGACGTTGGAGTCAAAATGCCTGGACACACGAGGTTTAAAGCAGTTTAAGTCATAGGATGAAAGGAAGATTGATTGAGTGAGAGAGTTCCAGAGTTCACTTGTTGAGCAGAAGACAGACTCAAAATTTGTTCAATTCTTAGGTTGGAGAGTTGGACAGAGTACTGTAGGAGTGGGACTGTGTTGCAAGGCGGGTGCCTCGCACTCGCCGCAAGGGAGGTGGTATGTACAAAGGAGTACAAAGGAAATCAAGCAACAACAGATCTAGTGACCCTTCAAGGCTGCTTGTCCTCCAAAACACTGAGGATCAAGTGTCCAAACAGTGGTTTAGAGTGGGTAAGGGAACATTGGAAAGGGAACTACTGCCCTGCCACTAACGTGGCAGGACTAGGAAGTTAGTAGGGGACATATGGGTTAGTAACTGAGGTTGTTGCATTGAGAGAGCTCTGAAGAACACTGATTGTTGTAATAACGATACAACGAGTGAAAGAGATGTAACTTTGCGGCGTGTAGAAAGAGATTGTAGTGAACTAGTAAGAGGAGGGGAGTTGATGAAGCCTAATGTTTTTTGTATTCTACTCGTCTGAGAAGTGTGGTATGGGTGGAACCTCCCCACACATGCGGAAAATACTCAATACAGGGGCGCACTGTGCCTCGATACAGAGCAAGAAGCTGTGGAGAGGGTTGAGCGCACCTAACGTTTGGAAAGCTGTTTTAGCAAGAGTGGCAATATGATCTTTCCAAGGAAGGTTGGGTGAAAAAGATACACCTACAATATTGAGAGAAGATGAAATGTTGATTTGTGTATTGTTGAAAAATAATTGTTAAGTCTTGTGAATGATTGTGATGGCGAGATAGAGGGAGGAATTGGGTCTTGGAGGCGGTGAAAGTAACAAAATTTTCTCTGCCCCAATGGATATTAGACGATTTTACTAAGCTTAGCAGGATGATCAACCAAGTTAATATAGGCGTCCGATGAAATTTCGTCATATGACTGCAATAACTACTACTTGCCCTAACTATGTATATTATGTATTGCAACTTTTGAATAATATCATCTAATGTTAATGTTTAATAGTGCATTAAAATTGAACTATTTCACTCCAAACTCCCTATTAACCCATTCAGTACCGGTGACATCCTTTTCATTATATTCTGACAACTATTAGACGATTTTATTCAGGTTAGGAAAGACGTCTACCAATAAAAAGGCACCATATATCCTTCCTAAGCTTATTAAGCTAGTCTAAATGTAGGGTTGATTTATATAAATAATATCTAACACAAAATAAAATAGAGTAAAACAATCTATGCCATAATAAAACAAATATAGTAAAACCATCTATACCATAATAAAACAAATAGAGTAAAACAATCTATACCATAATAAAACAAATAGAGTAAAACAATCTATACCATAATAAAACAAATATAGTAAAACCATCTATACCATAATAAAACAAATAGAGTAAAACAATCTATACCATAATAAAACAAATAGAGTAAAACAATCTATACCATAATAAAACAAATACAGTAAAACAATCTATACCATAATAAAACAAATATAGTAAAACCATCTATACCATAATAAAACAAATATAGTAAAACCATCTATACCATAATAAAACAAATAGAGTAAAACAATCTATACCATAATAAAACAAATATAGTAAAACAATCTATACCATAATAAAACAAATATAGTAAAACCATCTATACCATAATAAAACAAATAGAGTAAAACAATCTATACCATAATAAAACAAATATAGTAAAACAATCTATACCATAATAAAACAAATAGAGTAAAACAATCTATACCATAATAAAACAAATATAGTAAAACAATCTATACCATAATAAAACAAATAGAGTAAAACAATCTATACCATAATAAAACAAATATAGTAAAACAATCTATAACATAATAAAACAAATAGAGTAAAACAATCTATACCATAATAAAACAAAATAAATGCAAATATACTAACCCCTTGATTCGGGGGCTATTTGAAAATTTAACCCCGTGAGGACTTTGATGCGTTTTAACAGTTTATTTTGGCTAGCATTAGAAGACTTTATACAGCTTTGGAAGGATTTGTGGGAGTTAATAGGTTAAAGGCTGTCTCAATCAATCCCCTTGCTGTCATATGCCCTTCCTAATCTGAATATAATCGTCCAATAATAGCCAGAAATATAGACACAAATTGCGTCTTAGATTCTGAAGCCGTTAATAAAATCATCTGACGTGGGTTAAGTTTAGATGCAGACAAAAATATATCTATCGGATAGGAAGGGTTAAGGGGGAGGTAGTTGCTTTTTCTGAACTCCCTTCTCCCTCATGTTTAGCCCTATTAATTATGAGGATTTAAGACGTTCTTTCCATTAGCTTGGTGATTTTTATGACCTTTCTCCCTATTTCTTTGTCAATATTAGAGCCTTTCGTGACATTTAGGTGTCGATTTTGTTTTCCTGGCGAACGAAAACGAGCCTGTAATTGTAGAAGGAATTTGCCTTCGATTGGGACATTTTCCTACCAAAAAATGTACAAATTTATATCGAAGGGGGTCTAGGGGATGTTTTTTTAAGCTTGAAGGTATAAGAGGAAATTAAATAAAACAAACAAATGAGGAATGTGCCTGAGATAGATAGATAGATAGATAGAAATATATAAATAGATAACAACCCTACCCTATAGCTATTAGATTGGCAAAGACGAAAAGGGGTTTCGAAGTCAGAAATGTTTATTGGACTTTCAGCTGACCATTTGCGGTCGGAACATAATGATCATGTACCGGTATTTATCGGCGCCGCTCCGACACTCACCAGAATGTGATGGGCTGGAGATGTATTTCTTGGACCGGGATTTCATTATCATCAGTATTATTATTCTTCGTCAGCAGTTCTCTTTTATTATGTATCTGAGATTGTTTTTCACTTGTTATATTTGGGTCGAATTAGGCGTATAATATTATATATCCGACAGTTGTTCTAAATTGAAAAGCAGGAAATTATATATATATATATCCTGAGTTTTGAACACACGAGATCGTTGTGTACCACTTCAAAGCAATACTTAGGATGGTGGCCACCCCATTGGTAACTAAAGATCCTTCCTAGGCTTAATACAATTGTCTAATGATATCTTCAATAAAATAATAGACGAGATGAAACGTCATATAAATGTAATAAATATATCGAGGGTATTTTCAACTGGTTTAAGGTTGGGTGTGAAAACAGGTGGGTCAAAAGAGGTTCCACCCTCATCTTGCCTTACTTTAAATCACCCAACATGACGTAATTCACCTTTTCTATTACTCTCCCTCAAACTCGCCTCTCTCTTTAACTCTTTCTTTTGGTTTTATTCTTTAAGGAGGAGTATAGAGTTTTTCTGGCCCCCCTTCTCCCTCATGTTTATCCCCATTAGTTTTCAAATTTGAAGAAGTTCGTTCCATTAGTTTTGGCAATGTTTGTCAGTATTAAGACTTTTCGTGACATTTAGGTGTCGATTTTTTCGTGGCAACCGATTGCGAGCCTGTAATTTTAAGAGAAAAATGTACAAATATATCTCGAAAGAAGGTCTTGGAGTTGTTGTATTAAGCTTGATGGAGGTCTAGCGAGGAAACTAAAAATACAAATAATAATAATAATAATAATAATTCAAAAATATACAGACCAATAAATACCCCCTACCCCCTTTGATCTTAGCCCAAAATTGTGTTTCTTTTTCCCCCCAACACAATTTATAGATTACCCTGAAACTCTCCTTTCTTTTTGTTTTATTCTTTAACCTTAGCCCGAATTTTTCTTTTGGTTTTCTTCCTTCAAAACCCTTATCAACGTCCAGCATCGCACCTGTTCCTATATATAGCAGTTCTCTCCAAGGTGCAACAGCTGGGGGTGGATTTCTTGCACATATATTATTAGGGATCGAGTTCGTAATGGTGTATCATATATATTATTATTATAGTCTGGGAGAAGATGGAGGAAAGTTTGTGGTCATGTTTTATGGTTTATGCGTAGGATTGTGAGTTTGATTTTGACCGAATGGGGGACAGGAAAACATCGCCTGCTGCTCTTTCTAATACACCAAATAGTAATCAGTTTCCATCCAGTGAGTCGAAATATATACAGTAGATTGAAGTCATCATAATATCACTCATTTCTATATTAATTAATGTTACAGAAATATTACTCTCAAATTCTATTCAGTACATTGCCCAATATACGAAGTACATACAAATATATTCGTAAAACACGTTCCTGTTTAACAAACCTCTTAGACTTCTTCCACGATATCCTCAACCTCTATGAGAGTAAAGCTGTAGATATTATATACCTTGATTTTAAAAAGGCCTTTGACAAAGTTCCCCACAAACGTTTACTGCTAAAACTAAAAGCGCATGGAATACAAGACGGTGTGTTGAAATGGATAGAAAATTGGCTCAGCGACAGAAAGCAAAGAGTAGTTATAAACGGTAAGGCATCTAAATGGACCAACGTAAGTAGCGGGGTACCCCAGGGATCGGTTCTAGGACCAATTATCTTTCTATTTTACATCAACGACATAGATGAGGGTCACACCTGTACAATTTCAAAATTTGCTGACAATACAAAAATTGCAAATAGCGTACTCTCAAAATAACAAGTTGATGATATGCAACACAATCTAGATAAGTTGTCATGTTGGGCCCAAATTTGGTAAATTAGTTTCAATGCGGATAATGTAAAGTACTACATATCGGATACCAAAATGAGAAAGCAAACTATTCGATGAATGGCACTCAGCTTAAGAATGTAAACAGAGAAACCGATCTGGGAGTAACAATATCGAGTAACCTAAAATCGAGTCAACAATGTTCAGAAGTTGTTGAGAAAGCAAAGAAAATATTTAGCTTTATAGGCAGGTCATTTGAGTATAAATCCAAAGAAGTTATCCTAACCCTTTACAATTCCTTAGTCCGTCCTCTTCTGGAATACTGCGTTCAATCCTGGTGCCCTTATTACCAAAAAGATATAGACAAGCTAGAACGAGTTCAACGTAGAGTTACCAAAATGATACCTAACCTAAAGAACGAACCATACGAGGAGCGTCTTAGATAATTAAATCTATTTCCTTTAACCCAGCGCAGATTAAGAGGCGACTTAATTCAAGTGTTCAAAATCATCAAAGGCATCGACAACATGAATTGTAGTAAGTACTTCACTATCGACCAATCTAATTACACGCGGGGAAACGGTTGCAAAATTATTGGTAAATCTTTTAACTGACACGAATCTAAGAATTTCTTCTTCAATCGAGTTGTCAACTTGTGGAATGGGCTTCCCAGGGACGTTATAGACTGCAGCACCGTTGATTCATTTAAACTTCGCCTAGACAAATATCTTGCATCAAACCTGCGACTGAATGCGTTTGTAAATGATTAACTTTATTTTATCCCCCTCAGTTACTAACCCATCTGTCCCCTACTAACTTCCTAATCCTGCCACGGACATTAGTTCCATGGCAGTAGTTCCCTTTCCAATGTTCCCTTACCCACTCTAAACCAATGTTTGGACACTTGATCCTCAGTGTTTTGGAGGACAAGCAGCCTAGAAGGGTCACTAGACCTATTGTTGCTTGATTTCCTTTGTACTCCTTCGTACGAACAAGTAAGTGAATTACACACACACACACGCACACGCTCCCCCCCCCCCCCACATACACATTATTTTTTTTTTAAGACGTTTGACCCATTAGTTTGGTGATATTAATACTTTGTATGCACATAAAAAAAACATCGCTTAGTGTTATCAAAGTGAAATTATGAATACTTCATCATTTTAAATAGGTTATTTCCTTCCCACTACCGTTGCGTAACATCCTTAATATTTGATTTATGTTTTACTTCCCTTGACCCTCTGGTTGGCACTTGGTGTGTTTATGTTGTATCGGTGCTGCATAATTATTCACGTTCATTTACTTAAACTGTTATTTCAACTTAGTATGTTTGCATAACCGTTAATGTATGACTTCCTTCCTGTCTGTGGTTGATTAATAACACATTCACCACCATAACCGTTAATGTATGACTTCCTTCCTGTCTGTGGTTGATTAATAACACATTCACCACCATAACCGTTAATGTATGACTTCCTTCCTGTCTGTGGTTGATTAATAACACATTCACCACCATAACCGTTAATGTATGACTTCCTTCCTGTCTGTGGTTGATTAATAACACATTCACCACCATAACCGTTAATGTATGACTTCCTTCCTGTCTGTGGTTGATTAATAACACATTCACCACCATAACCGTTAATGTATGACTTCCTTCCTGTCTGTGGTTGATTAATAACACATTCACCACCATAACCGTTAATGTATGACTTCCTTCCTGTCTGTGGTTGATTAATAACACATTCACCACCATAACCGTTAATGTATGACTTCCTTCCTGTCTGTGGTTGATTAATAACAAATTCACCACCATAACCGTTAATGTATGACTTCCTTCCTGTCTGTGGTTGATTAATAACACATTCACCACCATAACCGTTAATGTATGACTTCCTTCCTGTCTGTGGTTGATTAATAACACATTCACCACCATAACCGTTAATGTATGACTTCCTTCCTGTCTATCTATCTATCTATTGCCTGACGCCGTGATCCCCGAAGGGGTGGCCACGAACGAACCGCCCCCATGCACCTCTGTCCCCAGTCAGTCGACGCCCCTCCCCCCAACCAGCACCGCCTTCATTCATGTAGTTCCTCACTCCATCCTTCCACCTCATATTCGGTCTACCTCTCCCCCTCTGTCCCTCCACCTCGCTCTCGTACACCCTCTTAGTCATTCTCTCGCTTTCCATACGTTCCATATGGCCGAACCATCTCAAGTTGTTCCTTTTCACACTTTCCAGCACATCTACCTCCACACCACACCTCCTTCTTACTTCCTCATTAGTCTGTCTATCCCTCCATGTAATTCCGCACGCACTCCTTAAGTAATTCATTTCCACTGCTCTCACTCTTGGTCTGAGTCTCTCAACCAACGTCCATGCTTCGCTTCCGTAAGTCAGTGTCGGGATTACCACACTGTCATGCAAGGACTTCTTCACTTCCATACTGACCACCCTATTTCTTGTTACTGCTTTTAGCGTTCCTACAACCCTCTTCCCCTGTTGTACCCTCTCCCGCACCTCTTCATCCATAGTCCCATCTTTACTCAACACACTGCCCAGATACTTAAAAGAGTTGACGATCTCCATAGCCTGACCGTTCAGCTTCACCTCACACTCTGTGACTTCACCCCTTTCGAAGACCATAACCTTGCTCTTCCCCGTATTTACCTTCAAATTCCGTTTTTCGCACACTGTTCCAAACTCATTTACCAGACCCTGCAACTCCCATTCATTATCACTCATCAGAACTGTATCATCCGCAAACAGCAGTATAGGTAGCTTCCACTCAATTCCCTCCCTTTTCAGCGATACACCAACATCCACTGCTCTTGATAGTATTTCTTTCATAACTCCATCCATATATACAGTAAACAACCACAGGGACATCACACACCCCTGTTTCAAACCAACATTCAGGTCAAAGAACTCGCTCTGCTCACTCTCCACACGTACTGCCGCCTTTGCACCCTCATACATGCTCTTCACTGCTTTCAGCAACTTGCCCTCTACTCCGTATATTCTAAGTACTTTCCACAAACCTTCTCTATCCACTCTGTCATAGGCCTTCTCCAAGTCCATAAAGGCAACATACACCTTTTGTTTCTTCTCCAGATACTTCTCCACAACACAATTCAGGGTAAAAATCTGATCTACACATCCTCTTCCCTTCCTAAAGCCTCTCTGCTCGTCGCCTATCCATTTCTCCGTTCTCACTCTCACTCTCTCAATCACTACCCTACTGTATACCTTCCCTACTACGCTTAGAAGACATATTCCTCTGTGGTTACCACACACTCCTCTTTCCCCTTTGCCCTTATATAGGGGGACTATTATGCCAGTCTTCCAGTCATCGGGTGCACTCCCCTTCTCCCATGCTAGTTTGCACATTTTCCATACCCATTCTATCACTATCTCACCACCATACCTCAACATTTCCCCACACACTCCATCTGTTCCTGGTGCTTTCCCCAACTTCACTCTTTTCATGGCTTCCCACACTTCTGACCTCCTGATCCCCACCTCCTCCTCCACTACTTCTCTTCTTCTCCCTCCCATACCATATCCAGCTATGTTTGCTGGCTCTTCATTCCTTTCATTTAGCAACTCACTGAAGTACTCCCTCCATCTTTCGACTCTCTCTTGCTTCTCGGCTAGCATTCTCCCATTCTTATCTTTCACACCCTTACTGTTTCCCTTGCTACCTTCCCTAACTTTCTTGACTTCTTTCCAGAACAGTTTCTTACTCTCCCTCCATTTTACACTCAGATTCCTTCCAAATTCCTCATCTACTCTTCTCTTACTTTCCTTCACTACTGTCTTCACCACCCTCTTACTCTCCACGTACCTCGCTCGTTTCTGTCTCTCGGAATCTTCATTCCCTCTACTACCCAACCACTCTCTATATGCTTTCTTCTTTTCTTCCACAGCTATTCTTACCTCTTCTGTCCACCATGCTGTACCTTTCACTCCCCTCCCTCTTCTCCTCACTCCACACACCTCCTCACATGCTGCACAGATCTCATCCTTAAACACCTTGCTCATCTCCTCCACTTCCTCCATAACTTCCAGGTCGAACCCACCTAGTCGTCTTTCCACTGCTCTCCTGTACTCCTCCCTGACTTCCTCCTCCTGCAACCTCTCCACCCTCCTCACCATTCCACCCTCCTCTCGCCTCCCTCCCGCTCTCCTCACCCACTTCTTTTGTATCCTAACCTTAGCTACCACTACATAATGATCAGACAGACCCCCTCCAATACCCCTATACACCCTAGCATCCATCACAGATTTCTTCATTCGTTCATCCACACATACATAATCAATCAATGACTTTCGTTCCACCACGGTCTTATCCTTCATCGTCAACATCCGTTTCCACGTGTACCTGTGGATCATTCTGTGTCGGAAGAAGGTGTTGGCTATCCACAGCCTCCTCCCCACACATACGTCCACAAGTGCACTACCATTCCCATTCACCTCTGATGGTACCCCCCACCCTCCCACCACTCCCTCAACTTTCCTATCACCCACCTTACCATTCATATCCCCAATCAGAAATATTGTCTGTGGTTGATTAATAACACATTCACCACCATAACCGTTAATGTATGACTTCCTTCCTGTCTGTGGTTGATTAATAACACATTCACCACCATAACCGTTAATGTATGACTTCCTTCCTGTCTGTGGTTGATTAATAACACATTCACCACCATAACCGTTAATGTATGACTTCCTTCCTGTCTGTGGTTGATTAATAACACATTCACCACCATAACCGTTAATGTATGACTTCCTTCCTGTCTGTGGTTGATTAATAACACATTCACCACCATAACCGTTAATGTATGACTTCCTTCCTGTCTGTGGTTGATTAATAACACATTCACCACCATAACCGTTAATGTATGACTTCCTTCCTGTCTGTGGTTGATTAATAACACATTCACCACCATAACCGTTAATGTATGACTTCCTTCCTGTCTGTGGTTGATTAATAACACATTCACCACCATAACCGTTAATGTATGACTTCCTTCCTGTCTGTGGTTGATTAATAACACATTCACCACCATAACCGTTAATGTATGACTTCCTTCCTGTCTGTGGTTGATTAATAACACATTCACCACCATAACCGTTAATGTATGACTTCCTTCCTGTCTGTGGTTGATTAATAACACATTCACCACCATAACCGTTAATGTATGACTTCCTTCCTGTCTGTGGTTGATTAATAACACATTCACCACCTTTACGCAATTTTCATCATATTATGGTTACCATTAGACGATTTTCACTAGCTTATCATCTACTTCTACGACTCATTGGAGTTACGATCTCAATATATCCTCTGAATAATATAGGGCCTTCTTAAGCTGCATAAAATCATCGAATTTTAGCCCGAATCAAAGGTAAAAAGACGTCACAGTCCTCAAAGGGATAATGGTCCACTGACATCAGATTGTTAACTGCAATATCTTTCATAAATCAGTTAGGTACAATATGTTAATTAAATACGTCAAAGATGTACACTCGGGGATAAACAATCATTACATTGGTGAGCTGTATAATTATAATCTTGTGAACAGAATGAACCGGGTGAAACATACATCAGTGAGGTATTATCACAATATTTCGACCCACTTCCAGAATGTTTAGAGCGTTAGTGTAAAGATTGTTTTTGCTCGAGTATAGTGTACATCTTATAATAAATACATACCCAAGTAAAATATGTGAATAATTTAGCAGTGGAAAGACGATGACATTACTCCTCAGGAATCATTAAAATATGTGTTTTTAACGAAAAAGAATTATGTTATTGATGGAAAAGTTAGTATCCTTAAGGGGAAGGTAGTTACTTTGTCTGCATTCCCTTCTCCCTCATGTTTAGCCCCATTAGGTTTGAGATTATAAGACGTTCGTTTCATTACTCTTTGCGATATTAAGTAAGACCTTTCACCCCATTCCTTTGTCAATAATAGGACATTTCGTTCCTTTTAGGTGTATTCTTAGGAGGAATCGGTCTGTGACCGGGAAATTTATCTTCCGAAATATGTACTAAGTTATCTCGATGGGGGGGGGGGGGGGGCCTAGGGAGTGCTTTTTTTAAGCTTGATGGAGCTCTAGCGAGGAAAGTAAAAAAATAATATATATATATATATATATATTAAGTATATATCACAAATACTCGTGAGCCACACACATTTTTAATCTCTCAGTGGGGTTCGAACCGTCGACTGTCAGGGCGATAGGCGACGCTTTAACCAACTCCACCACGGCAGTCGTGGTGGAGTTGGTTAAAGCGTCGGCTATCGTCCTGACGGTCGATGGTTCGAACCCCACTGAGAGATTAAAAATATATATATATATATATATATATATATATATATATATATATATATAAAATAATTATATATATAAATAAAGGCATAAGTATATCGATAAAAACAAAAAACTACCACCTTAATGGTTTGAATCCCGGGAGGATCATATGCTTTCATTAATTTCATTAGATGTTTTGTGTCGGGAGTGAAAATAATTGATTAGATTATTATCCGTCTTTCCACGCTAACGCAGAATAATTACAAAGGTGGTATTCATGCATTATTTCCCTGCCTTCCTTACCCTTGCATAACACGTCCTCCTTTTCTTCCCTCTCTACTTGTTTAGACGATTTTGTGCAGTTTAAGATGGATTTGTGGTAGTAAAATAGATTAAGGGAGGTAATCCAAAGCCTGTTGATTACTGGAGGCCCTTGTAAACTGAACAAAATCGTCTAATAGTAGCCAGAAAACGTTAAATGGACGGGTTAATTTCCTTCATTCCTTACCCATGCATAAGACGTCCCCCTTCCCTTCCCTCTCTCTCTACTTGGCGGGGTGATCGCCCCATTTCTTTGCCAATATTAAGATTTTTCAGGTCATTTAGGTGTCTATTTTTTCCTGGCGAGCGATAGCCGAGCCTGTAGACTAAGAGGAATCGGCCTTCGGCTGGAACATTTTTTTATCGAAAAATGTACAAATATATCGTGAAGGGGGGATTGGGGCGTGTTTTTTTAGGCTTGATGGAGGTATAGGGAGGAAACTAAGGAAATGATGAAAAGATGCATAAATGATCAAATAAATACGGCCATCCCCCTTAAAGTATTTATGTTATATTAGCCATCATTCCACGCTAACACAGACTAATTACAAAGGCGATATTCATGCAATAATTCCCTTCCTTCCTTACCCTTGCATAACACGTCCCCCTCCCTGCCTTCTCTATACGTAAGGGGGGATGGGCGTATTTATTTGCTCATTCATATAGCTTTTTATATATTTTTTGTGTTAGTTTCCTCCCTAGACCTCCATCAAATAACACTCCCCAAGACCCTCCTTCAAGATAAAATTATAGATTTTTCAATAGAAAAATTTCCCGGCCGAAGGCCGGTTCCCCTTAAATTACAGCCTCGCTATCGCTCGCCAGGAAAATATCGACATGTAAATGACACGAAAGTCTTAATATTGACTAAGAAATGGGGTGCAAGGTCTTAAAATTGCTAAACTGATGAGCCGAACGTCATCAAATCTGAAAACTAATGGGGCTAAACCTGAGGAAGAAGGGGGGACCAGAAAAGCGACCCATCTTCCCTTAATGTGGTGATCACCCCAGCTGCCGGGTAGTTTCTTTATGTTGTGGTGGAGGGGGCGTCAGGTGTTCCTCTCGCTGTCCTGTCGCTCACCTGTCACACCCGCTAATGGACTCCCTACACGGTTTCTTACATCATACTACTCTTACTTTAGTCTCTCCTCTTTCAATACTTTGTCTTTCCTGTTGTCATATTTGTTTGATCTCCTTTTCATCTCTAGACATATTTCCTTACACTACTCTTACTTAATCTCTCCTCTTTCATTGCGTTTTATTTCCTGTTTTCATTTCCCTACACGGTTTCTTACACTACTCTTACTTAGTCTCTCCTCTCTCATTACGTTTTCTTTGCTGTTTTCATCATTCTTAGTCTTACTTAGTCTCATCTTTCAACCATGTTTTCTTCCCTGTTTTCATAATTCTTAGTCTTAGCTAATGGACTCCCTACACGGTTTCTTACACTACGCTTACTTAGTCTCTCCTCTTGCATTCACCTTTTCTTTCCTATTTTCATCATTATTCTTTCTCTCATCCCACCACATTTTCTTGCACTACTTTTACATAGTCTCTCCTCTTTCATTACGTTTTCTTTCTTGTTTTTTATTTCCCTACACGGGTTTTTACGCTACTCTTACCTAGTCTCCCCTCCTGCATTAAGTTATATTTCGTATTTTCATCATTCTTAGTCTTCGCTGTCGCCACTCTCACTCTCATCACTATTAGTCTCTCATTTACTTTCACATGTTCTCTCACCCTACCACAGGTTCTTACACTACTCTTACCTAGTCTCTCCTCTTTCAATCACGTTTTCTGTCCTATTTTCTTATTTTTTTACAGCCGTATTCTTAGACGTGTGGGGTGGGTGAAGTCTGTCTCATATTGAACGAAGATATTGGAATTGAGTGTTGATTAATAAAAGATGAATTGAAATCACCCTGTTTCTTAGAGATAGCAATGTATTTCGCCTCCTTTGGTTCATTAAGGTGTGGGGTTTGATGGTAGTAAGGTTTGAGAATACGACCACTCTCATCGCTCTTACTCCCATTTACTGTTTTCATACTCTGTCATCCTAGCACATTGTCTTGCATTACTCTTACTTAGTCTCTCCTCTTTCATTCTTTCATTACATTGCCACGAAAGGATTGATAACTGTTCTCATATATAACGAGAGGTTAAATACTGTCTTATAACAAGAGATCATACTTGCTGATCACAGAGATTAAGGAGGGATGGCCCGGTTTTCTGGTCCCCCTTATCCCTCATGTTTAGCCCCATTAGTGTTTTATATTTTAAGACGTTTGCCACATTAGTTTGTGATTTTAAGACCTTTCGCCCCATTTCTTTGTAAATATTAAGACATTTCACACGATTGATGTAATTTGTTTTTCCTGGCGAGCGATATTGAGCCTGTAATATAGCAGAAACCGGGCTTTGGTCGAGATATTTTTCTATCGATTTTTTTTTACAAATTTATGTTAATGGGGGTCTTTGGGGTGTTTTATTTTGTTAAAGCTTGATGGAGGCCTATGGAGGAAAAATATATATATATATACTGTATATGAAGATAAATAATAAAGCTAACAAATACGCTCATCTCCCTTTAAATGTTTGCTAATAACGAGATATTAAATATTTGTTTTATATGAGAGATTAAACCCTGTACTATATCGAGATACTAGTTTTGTTTTACGCTGGCGAGAAACGGACTTATCCTCATCTTAATTACTCCGCTTTTACAAAGTTTGTATGGCCGAATATGGTGTTTATTTTAAAAACTTCTCTATAGTGTGATGCAGAGACAAAGCATTTTAATATTTTTTCCATTAACTATCTACAAACATGTGTTAATAAACGTTCGTATTATGCGTAATTTACCAAACCTCATCTCGCGCCAAGTTCACCATCTCCACTCGCAATTGCTCGGTTTAATTTGGTTGCACTGCTAGTTTTCCCTCTCTCACTCTACCCTCCGTTATTCTCCCAAACTTTTCCTTCCTCTGTTTATGATCCCTCGTTCGTCTTCTTATCTCTTCCTTCACTTCCTTTATCCATTATATTTCATCATCTTCGTAACCCCTTCTGTACCTGCGACGTCCTTTTAATATTATTCTGGCTACTATAAGGCGATTTTACAGTTTAAAAAGGGCCTCCAGCAATTAACAGGCTTCGAACTATTGCAATCCTTTTTATTACCAGACTATTGTATACAGTTTAAAAAGGGACTCCAGCAATTAACAGGCTTCGAACTATTGCAATCCTTTTTATTACCAGACAATTTTATTCAGTTTAAAAAAGGGCCTCCAGCAATGAACAGGCTTCGAACTATATCACAATCCTTATCACTACCACAGATCCCTCTTGAATGGCACATCATCTTCTAAATAGACCTAGAATACAATGAATAAGACGTCACCGGTACAGAAGGGGTTAAGATGTTCTCCCTAATTATAATATATCCTTTTTTCCCTTTCTTCTCTCGCTCTGTCTACATCTATATATATGTTTGTCTTCATAGGTTCTGTCCTCTTCCTTAGTATTGTTTTCTATTGTTTTTTTGTTATGTGTGTATAAATGAGACACCAGGCAAATCTACCTGAAACAAGTGTCTCCCCATAGTTGAAAGAGTGATAGAGTAAGGACCTTATGGTCCTTACTAGGCTGCGTGTAAAAAAGAAAAAGAAAACAAAACAATCAAATCAACTGAAGGGCTTCAGCTCCAGAAAGACTGTGGACCCTTAAGAAGACAGTGGTTATTTTGGGGGGTCTATTTATGTATTTCTATATTCATCTATTTGTTATAGTTTCATCGATAGACCTTCATCAAGCTGAAAAATATACTCCCTAGACCCCCCTTCAAGATAAATTTGTACATTTTTCGATAGAAAAATTAAGACCGGTTTCTCTTATAATTACAGGCTCGCTATCGCACGTCAGGAAAAAATCGACACATAATGGAACGAAAGGTCTTGATATTGATATAGAAATTGGACAAAAGGTTTAAAATCACCAAACTAATGGGCCGAACGTCTTAAAATCTGAAAACTAATGGGGCTAAGTACGAGGAAGAAGGGGGACCAGAAAAACGACCCATCTCCCCTTAAACTGCATATTTCTTCTTTTACGTTTCGTAGGTAATTGTTTCCTATTGTTATATTAATCCTGCCATTACTCCGTCAAGTCTCGTTCATCTTTGTAACTCCTCAATTTATTACCGTTTATTCTCTTGCATTAAGGAGAAGTTTTTAGTTTGTTCCCTAGACCTCCATCGAGCTTAAAATTACACCCCTTGGACCCCCTTTCAAGATAAGTTTATACATTTATCGATAGCCGGTTCGTCTTAAATTACAAGCTCGCTATCGCTCGTTAGGAAAAAATTACACCTAAATGACACAAAAGGTCTTAAAATTGACAGAAATGAGGCGAAATTTCCTAAAATCAGCAAACTATTGGGGCGAACTTCTTGAAATATCAAAAGTAATGGGGCTAAATATGTCGGAGAAGGGAGTAAACAAAAAAAAATCTTAAGTGAAAATCTTCCCTTAACTTTCAAGCATTTTGTTTTGTTTTCGTATTGTTTCGTCTGGTAGTTTGTTTCCCCTGCCCTAGTGTATCGTTTCGTCTGGTAGTTTGTTCCCCCTGCCCTAGTGTATCGTTTCGTCTGGTAGTTTGTTTCCCCTGCCCTAGTGTATCGTTTCGTCTGGTAGTTTGTTTTCCCTGCCCTAGTGTATCGTTTCGTCTGGTAGTTTGTTTCCCCTGCCCTAGTGTATCGTTTCGTCTGGTAGTTTGTTTCCCCTGCCCTAGTGTATCGTTTTATATCCCCTGTGTAAACAATGTATCACCCATTCTCCTATCTATTTTATAATCACATTTTCCCTTTCCCTCGTATTCGCTATTGTTATCTTCACATTATTCCTTCTTCTATATTTTACCTATACTCCTTTAAGTGCTTTCACATCTCGTTGCTATTATAACTTTTATCTATATTTTATCTGTTATCTTTCAACTCTTGTAGATAATTGTTTTCTGGCCTTTTTGTATTCACTTATTCTATCGACAAAAATGTCATCCCTATTCATATCTCTTGCGCAATTATTGTTTCCTAATACTATATCCATCTATTGTCAGAGTTTGTTTTATATTATTCGTTCTTTCTCTCGCTTCTCCTAGATAATTGTTTCCTGGTCTTGTTCATCATCCAATATCTCAGCTGTTTTGGATTTTTTTTTTTTTACATTTTTTTTTCCTTTCTTCTTTCATACTATGTTGAGCGATATTAACTTTATTATTTTGTCTGTATAATATCTCCACCTTCTTTCTCCTTTCCCTAGCTAATTGTTTCCTGTTCTTGTTCATCGTCTTCTTCCCTCATCCAAAATCTCATCCATCTTAATATCTCCCGCCCAATTTTCTTTTTGTCCCTCCCTTGGCTTCCTCCACCGGACCAGGGCCATCTAATGGTATACACAACGATGACTTTTTGCTTACAGTGGTGGCCATATTGCATACCTGGGACTGGGAGCGTAAGGTACCCAACATGAAAAGTTCCCTGCACAAGTTTCGTTTCTCTCTGAGATCTATCTATCTATTTATCTATCTATCTATCTACTGATCTATCTACCCTTCTATATCCATCTAACCATCAACATCTCTCCCTCCACCCTAAGAATACAGCCCCTGAAGACATAAGGGGGGGGGGTAGGGGGGGGGGAGTGGATACAACACGGACGCCAAATGAAACCAAGCTGACCGACCATCCCCAATAAACTAACCCCCCCCCCCCCCCCTCGCGACCACCCCTCCCCCCCTCCCCCCATCCCCCTACATTACCTGATGATCCCACCTGGTAGTTAAAGACGGTACCGAACCCGTGGTCCAGTGGTCTTGCCACTGGATTGGTAATCCAATGGACCCGGGTTCAAATCCCGATATGTCAATGGGAAGATATTATTGAGATTGAATTTGTGCTGTACCTAGTATCAGTGCATTACCACAAAGCCCACCGAAATGTCAAAAAAATACCCTCATTGTTCCCTGATTAAATAGCACTGTATGAATATTCCCATATTCAAAATATGCTACAGGGGGACAATGCCTAGTGAGTTCACTGCTCAATAGGTGGCATTCTGAGAGTGAGGGTCTGAGTCTGGAGGGTGAGACAGTGAAGCTCTTGAACGAAGCAACCAGCGGCTTCAGAGATGAAGCTGCTTCGAGCCATGAATGGATGCTTCATATGTCTCACTCCCCAGACTGGAACGAGACCTCACGGGCTTCACTGTGTTGAGCGGTGGAATGTACAGGCTCTCAGCCTATGCCCAAGAGGGAGTAGTTGGAATATAGAAGAAATAAAAAACCCACCCACGGACCCTTTTATCACTCACCGTATGCGGGATTAAGAGGAGATGGTTGTTTTTTGTTCTTGAACCCCCCCCCCCCCCTTCCCTTCTCCCTCGTGTTTAGCGCCATTCGTTCTGAGATTGTTAGACGCTTACCTCATTAATTTGGTGATTTTAAGATCTTTTGCCCCATTCTTGTACTAATATTAAGACCTTTCATGCAATTTAAGTGTCTTTTTTCCTAGCGAGCGATAGCGTGCCTGTAAATTTGGTGGAACCGAAAAATGTATAAAATTATCTAGAAAGGGGATCTTGGGGGTGTATTTTTAAGCTTGATGGAGGTCTTGGGAGGAAACCTTAATAATAAATAAACCATTAAATCGACCAATAAATATACCCTTCTCCCCTTAAACGGGTAGGAATGTAAACGAGACTCCAACCACCTGTATAAACAAAGAGAGATGTCAACCTGTGAGGAGAGATCAACAAACATATGGACACCAGGGGCGCGTTCAAGAGCAAGACTTCAGACGCTATAGTTTCCGTAGCGCGAATTGGGCCCTATTGAACGATTTAGATGCCTCTTCCGCACTACGTAAACAAACAGGGTGGTTGCCATGGTTACGTTTATACCAGCGTCTTCACTTGACGATCTAAACAACGACAATGACCGTTCTTTACATCTAATCAACTACTAGGATATTTATCCTGTAATATCCATAAGTAATTAGGCCTAAAGCATGCTAGGCTATTAAATTATAGCGTCTCATTGGCCTAAAATACATATTAATATTTATTAGTAACCATATTTTTTATTATTACATTCTACAATAAAGTATATATGAAAGAAAGTAAATTCGTTCATAAAATGTGTCTTATGTTATTTTCGTCCGCCACTTCAATACATGCGCCTCTATACTCTACGCCTCCTATCCAAACATAAAGATGTATATTTGTGTCAATATTTTGATCGAAAATTTAATATAAATGTTTTAAAGTAAATAATAACACACACTAATATGAATAGTCGATGTTTTTAAGTGATTGTATGTGCATATGGTCGAGAATATTTCGTCTGCTAGCGCTAAAGACGAATTATAAAGATGTATTGTCTGTGCGCCTCACGGCGTCACTCCTCAAACGGCTGTGCGCTACATGAGCAACCGTAAGCGACCGTATGCGCGCCCAATGTCGTTCAGTAAGCCTGTAGCGCCAACCGGGCACTAAAATTAGTGCTCTTGAACGCGCTCCAATAAATGAAGGGAAGTAGTCTTATGTATTTCTTATGGTTTTATTTCTCATCCCTCTGTCACCCTTTTGTTGTGTTTTTGGTTAATGTATTTATTTATTTATGTATTTATTTTTTAGTTTCTTCGCTACACCTCCATCAAGCTTAAAAAAACACCCCATACACCACCTTTCAAGATAAATTTGTACATTTTTCGGTAGAAAATTGTGCCGGCCGAAGGCCGGTTTCTCTTAAATTACAGGCTCGCTATCGCTTGACAGGAAAAAAACGCCACCTAAAAGGTCTTAATATTGATAAAGAAATGAGGCGAAAGGTCTTAAAATCGACAAACTAAAGGGGTCAGAGAGAGATGTCAGCCTGGAAGGACAGATCGACAAACATTATGGACACCGATAAATGATGGGAAGCCAATGTATAGATAACGTTAATAGATCTCTCTCTCTCTCTCTCTCTCTCTCTCTCTCTCTCTCTCTCTCTCTCTCTCTCTCTCTCTCTCTCTCTCACGTTTTTGTTTATTTATTTATTTATTTATTATATTTTTAGTTTCTTCGCTACGCCTCTATCAGGCTTATAAAACACCCCTTACACCCCCTTTCGAAATAAATTTGTACCTTTTTCGGTAGAAAAATCTCCCGGCATAAGGCCGGTTCCTCCTATAAATATAGGCTCGCGATCACTCACCAGGAATAAATCGACTTCTAAATGGCTCGAAAGGTCTTAAAATTGACAGAAATGGGGTGAAAGTTCTTAAAATCGCCAAACTAGCAAGGCGAAAGTCATAAAATATCAAAAGCAATGGGGCTAAACATGAGGGAGAAATGGGGCCATAAAACCAGACCCTCTCCCCTTAAGTCCCAGGCAAACTACAACCAATGAAGCACCAACGAAACACACAACTTTCCCTCCCAATAACAAGCACACGTAGTCTACCCTCGGATGCCCGTAGTAGGACCCTCGGATGCCCGTAGTAGGACCCTCGGATGCCCGTAGTAGGACCCTCGGATGCCGTAGTAGGTTACCCTCGGATGCCGTAGTAGGCTACCCTCGGATGCCGTAGTAGGACCCTCGGATGCCGTAGTAGGCTACCCTCGGATGCCGTAGTAGGACCCTCGGATGCCGTAGTAGGCTACCCTCCGATGCCGTAGTAGGACCCTCGGATGCCGTAGTAGGACCCTCGGATGCCGTAGTAGGCTACCCTCGGATGCCGTAGTAGGACCCTGGGATGCCGTAGTAGGACCCTCAGATGCCGTGGTAGGACCCTCGGATGCCGTAGTATGACCCTCGGATGCCGTAGTAGGCTACCCTCGGATGCCGTAGTAGGCTACCCTCGGATGCCGTAGTAGGCTACCCTCTGATGCCGTAGTAGGACCCTCGGATGCCATAGTAGGACCCTCGGATGCCGTAGTAGGCTACCCTCGGATGCCGTAGTAGGCTACCCTCGGATGCCGTAGTAGGACCCTCGGATGCCGTAGTAGGACCCTCGGATGCCGTAGTAGGACCCTCGGATGCCGTAGTAGGCTACCCTCGGATGCCGTAGTAGGACCCTCGGATGCCATAGTAGGACCCTCGGATGCCGTAGTAGGACCCTCGGATGCCGTAGTAGGACCCTCGGATGCCGTAGTAGGACCCTCGGATGCCATAGTAGGACCCTCGGATGCCGTAGTAGGACCCTCGGATGCCGTAGTAGGATCATTTGAGCATAAATATATAAGGGGGTAGTGCTTGTGTTTATATATAAGGGGTAGTGCTTGTGTTTATATATAAGGGGGTAGTGCTTGTGTTTATAATATATAAGGGGGTAGTGCTTGTGTTTATATATAAGGGGGTAGTGCTTGTGTTTATATATAAGGGGGTAGTGCCTGTGTTTATATATAAGTGAGTAGTGCTTGTGTTTATATATAAGGGGGTAGTGCTTGTGTTTATATATAAGGGGGTAGAGCTTGTGTTTATATATAAGGGGGTAGTGCTTGTGTTTATATATATGGGGGTAGTGCTTGTGTTTATATATAAGGGGTAGTGCTTGTGTTTATATATAAGGGGGTAGTGCTTGTGTTTATATATAAGGGGGTAGTGCTTGTGTTTATATATAAGGGGGTAGTGCTTGTGTTTATATATAAGGGGGTAGTGCTTGTGTTTATATATAAGGGGGTAGTGCTTGTGTTTATATATAAGGGGGTAGTGCTTGTGTTTATATATAAGGGGATAGTGCTTGTGTTTATATATAAGGGGGTAGTGCTTGTGTTTAAATATAAGGGGGTAGTCCTTGTGTTTATATATAAGGGGGTAGTACTTGTGTTTATATATAAGGTGGTAGTGCTTGTGTTTATATATAAGGGGGTAGTGCTTGTGTTTATATATAAGGGGATAGTGCTTGTGTTTATATATAAGGGGGTAGTGCTTGTGTTTATATATAAGGGGGTAGTGCTTTTGTTTATATATAAGGGATAGTGCTTGTGTTTATATATAAGGGGGTAGTGCTTGTGTTTATATATAAGGGGATAGTGCTTGTGTTTATATATAAGGGGGTAGTGCTTGTGTTTATATATAAGGGGGTAGTGCTTGTGTTTTATTATATAAGGGGGTAGTCCTTGTGTTTATATATAAGGGGGTAGTGCTTGTGTTTATATATAAGGGGGTAGTGCTTGTGTTTATATATAAGAGGGTAGTGCTTGTGTTTATATATAAGGGGGTTGTGCTTGTGTTTATATATAAGGGGGTAGTGCTTGTGTTTATATATAAGGGGGTAGTGCTTTTGTTTATATATAAGGGATAGTGCTTGTGTTTATATATAAGGGGGTAGTGCTTGTGTTTATATATAAGGGGTAGTGCTTTTGTTTGTATATAAGGGGGTAGTGCTTGTGTTTATATATAAGGGGGTAGTGCTTGTGTTTATATATAAGGGGGTAGTGCTTTTGTTTATATATAAGGGGGTAGTGCTTGTGTTTATATATAAGGGGGTAGTGCTTGTGTTTATATATAAGGGGATAATGCTTGTGTTTATATATAAGGGGTAGTGCTTGTGTTTATATATAAGGGGTAGTGCTTGTGTTTATATATAAGGGGGTAGTGCTTGTGTTTATATATAAGGGGATAGTGCTTGTGTTTATATATAAGGGGATAGTGCTTGTGTTTATATATAAGGGGATAGTGCTTGTGTTTATATATAATGGGGTAGTGCTTGTGTTTATATATAAGGGGATAGTGATTGTGTTTGTATATAAGGGGATAGTGCTTGTGTTTATATATAAGGGGATAGTGCTTGTGTTTATATATAAGGGGTAGTGCTTGTGTTTATATATAAGGGGGTAGTGCTTGTGTTTATATATAAGGGGGTAGTGCTTGTGTTTATATATAAGGGGATAGTGCTTGTGTTTATATATAAGGGGATAGTGCTTGTGTTTATATATAAGGGGTAGTGCTTGTGTTTATATATAAGGGGGTAGTGCTTGTGTTTATATATAAGGGGGTAGTGCTTGTGTTTATATATATGGGGTAGTGCTTGTGTTTATATATAAGGGGATAGTGCTTGTGTTAATATATAAGGGGATAGTGCTTGTGTTTATATATAAGGGGGTAGTGCTTGTGTTTATATATAAGGGGTAGTGTTTTTGTTTATATATAAGGGGATAGTCCTTGTGTTTATATATAAGGGGGTAGTGCTTGTGTTTATATATAATGGGGTAGTGTTTGTGTTTATATATAAAGGGGTAGTGCTTTTGTTTATATATAAGGGGGTAGTGCTTGTGTTTATATATAAGGGGGTAGTGCTTGTGTTTATATATAAGGGGTAGTGCTTTTGTTTATATATAAGGGTTAGTGCTTGTGTTTATATATAAGGGGGTAGTGCTTGTGTTTATATATAAGGGGATAGTGCTTGTGTTTATATATAAGGGGTAGTGCTTGTGTTTATATATAAGGGGATAGTGCTTGTGTTTATATATAAGGGGGTAGTGCTTGTGTTTATATATAAGGGGGTAGTGCTTGTGTTTATATATAAGGGGTAGTGCTTGTGTTTATATATAAGGGGGTAGTGCTTGTGTTTATATATAAGGGGATACTGCTTGTGTTTGTGTATAAGGGGGTAGTGCTTGTGTGTATATATAAGGGGGTAGTGCTTGTGTGTATATATAAGGGGGTAGTGCTTGTGTTTATATATAAGGGGATAGTGCTTGTGTTTATATATAAGGGGGTAGTACTTGTGTTTATATATAAGGGGGTAGTGCTTGTGTTTATATACAGTATAAGGGGGTAGTGCTTGTGTTTATATATAAGGGGATAGTGCTTGTGTTTATATATAAGGGGGTAGTGCTTGTGTTCATATAGAAGGGGTAGTGCTTGTGTTTATATATAAGGGGGTAGTGCTTGTATTTATATATAAGGGGGTAGTGCTTGTGTTTATATATAAGGGAGTAGTGCTTGTGTTTATATATAAGGGGTAGTGCTTGTGTTTATATATAAGGGGGTAGTGCGTGTGTTTATATATAAGGGGTAGTGCTTGTGTTTATATATAAGGGGATAGTGCTTATGTTTATATATAAGGGGGTAGTGCTTGTGTTTATATATAAGGGGTAGTGCTTTTGTTTGTATATAAGGGGGTAGTGCTTGTGTTTATATATAAGGGGGTAGTGCTTGTGTTTATATATAAGGGGGTAGTGCTTTTGTTTATATATAAGGGGGTAGTGCTTGTGTTTATATATAAGGGGGTAGTGCTTGTGTTTATATATAAGGGGATAATGCTTGTGTTTATATATAAGGGGTAGTGCTTGTGTTTATATATAAGGGGTAGTGCTTGTGTTTATATATAAGGGGGGAGTGCTTGTGTTTATATATAAGGGGATAGTGCTTGTGTTTATATATAAGGGGATAGTGCTTGTGTTTATATATAAGGGGGTAGTGCTTGTGTTTATATATAAGGGGATAGTGCTTGTGTTTGTATATAAGGGGATAGTGCTTGTGTTTATATATAAGGGGATAGTGGTTGTGTTTATATATAAGGGGTAGTGCTTGTGTTTATATATAAGGGGGTAGTGCTTGTGTTTATATATAAGGGGGTAGTGCTTGTGTTTATATATAAGGGGATAGTGCTTGTGTTTATATATAAGGGGATAGTGCTTGTGTTTATATATAAGGGGTAGTGCTTGTGTTTATATATAGGGGGGTAACACACACGTGCTTGTGTTTATATATAAGGGGGTAGTGCTTGTGTTTATATATAAGGGGTAGTGCTTGTGTTTATATATAAGGGGATAGTGCTTGTGTTAATATATAAGGGGATAGTGCTTGTGTTTATATATAAGGGGGTAGTGCTTGTGTTTATATATAAGGGGTAGTGCTTTTGTTTATATATAAGGGGATAGTGCTTGTGTTTATATATAAGGGGGTAGTGCTTGTGTTTATATATAATGGGGTAGTGTTTGTGTTTATATATAAAGGGGTAGTGCTTTTGTTTATATATAAGGGGGTAGTGCTTGTGTTTATATATAAGGGGGTAGTGCTTGTGTTTATATATAAGGGGGTAGTGCTTGTGTTTATATATAAGGGGTAGTGCTTTTGTTTATATATAAGGGTTAGTGCTTGTGTTTATATATAAGGGGGTACGTGCTTGTGTTTATATATAAGGGGATAGTGCTTGCGTTTATATATAAGGGGTAGTGCTTGTGTTTATATATAAGGGGGTAGTGCTTGTGTTTATATATAAGGGGATAGTGCTTGTGTTTATATATAAGGGGATAGTGCTTGTGTTTATATATAAGGGGGTAGTGCTTGTGTTTATATATAAGGGATAGTGCTTGTGTTTATATATAAGGGGATAGTGCTTGTGTTTATATATAAGGGGATAGTGCTTGTGTTTATATATAAGCGGATAGTGCTTGTGTTTATATATAAGGGGTACTGCTTGTGTTTATATATAAGGGGATAGTGATTGTGTTTATATATAAGGGGGTAGTGCTTGTGTTTATATATAAGGGGTAGTGCTTGTGTTTATATATAAGGGGTAGTGCTTGTGTTTATATAATGGGGTAGTGCTTGTGTTTATATATAAGGGGGTAGTGCTTGTGTTTATATATAAGGGGGTAGTGCTTGTGTTTATATATAAGGTGATAGTGATTGTGTTTATATATAAGGGGGTAGTGCTTGTGTTTATATATAAGGGGGTAGTGCTTGTGTTTATATATAAGGGGGTAGTGCTTGTGTTTATATATAAGGGGGTAGTGCTTGTGTTTATATATAAGGGGGTAGTGCTTGTGTTTAAATATAAGGGGGTAGTGCTTGTGTTTATATATAAGGGGGTAGTGCTTGTGTTTATATATAAGGGGATAGTGCTTGTGTTTATATATAAGGGGGTAGTGCTTGTGTTTATATATAAGGGGGTAGTGCTTGGTTTATATATAAGGGGGTAGTGCTTGTGTTTATATATAAGGGGGTAGTGCTTGTGTTTATATATAAGGGGTAGTGCTTGTGTTTATATATAAGTGGGTAGTGCTTGTGTTTATATATAAGGGGATACTGCTTGTGTTTATGTATAAGGGGGTAGTCCTTGTGTGTATATATAAGGGGGTAGTGCTTGTGTGTATATGTAAGGGGGTAGTGCTGTTTGTGTTTATATATAAGGGGATAGTGCTTGTGTTTATATATAAGGGGGTAGTACTTGTGTTTAAATATAAGGGGGTAGTGCTTGTGTTTATATATAAGGGGGTAGTGCTTGTGTTTATATATAAGGGGGTAGTGCTTGTGTTTATATATAAGGGGGTAGTGCTTGTGTTTATATATAAGGGGTAGTGCTTGTGTTTATATATAAGGGGGTAGTGCTTGTGTTTATATATAAGGGGGTAGTGTTTGTGTTTATATATAAGGGGGTAGTGTTTGTGTTTATATATAAGGGGGTAGTGCTTGTGTTTATATATAAGGGGGTAGTGCTTGTGTTTATATATAAGGGGGTAGTGCTTGTGTTTATATATAAGGGGGTAGTGCTTGTGTTTATATATAAGGGGGGTAGTGCTTGTGTTTATATATAAGGGGATAGTGCTTGTGTTTATATATAAGGGGGTAGTGCTTGTGTTCATATATAAGGGGGTAGTGCTTGTGTTTATATATAAGGGGGTAGTGCTTGTATTTATATATAAGGGGGTAGTGCTTGTGTTTATATATAAGGGAGTAGTGCTTGTGTTTATATATAAGGGTGTAGTGCTTGTGTTTATATATAAGGGGGTAGTGCTTGTGTTTATATATAAGGGGTAGTGCTTGTGTTTATATATAAGGGGGTAGTGCTTGTGTTTATATATAAGGGGGTAGTGCTTGTGTTTATATATAAGGGGAAAGTGCTTGTGTTTATATATAAGGGGGTAGTGCTTGTGCTTATATATAAGGGGGTAGTGCTTGTGTTTATATATAAGGGGGTAGTGCTTGTGTTTATATATAAGGGGGTTGTGCTTGTGTTTATATATAAGGGGGTAGTGCTTGTGTTTATATATAAGGGGGTAGTGTTTGTGTTTATATATAAGGGGGTAGTGCTTGTGTTTATATATACAGGGGTAGTGCTTGTGTTTATATATAAGGGGGTAGTGCTTGTGTTTATAATATAAGGGGGTAGTGCTTGTGTTTATAATATAAGGGGGTAGTGCTTGTGTTTATATATAAGGGGGTAGTGCTTGTGTTTATATATAAGGGGGTAGTGCTTGTGTTTATATATAAGGGGATAGTGCTTGTGTTTATATATAAGGGGTAGTGCTTGTGTTTATATATAAGGGGGTAGTGCTTGTGTTTATATATAAGGGGGTAGTGCTTGTGTTTATATATAAGGGGTAGTGCTTGTGTTTATATATAAGGGGGTAGTGCTTGTGTTTTGCTCTACTGTATATATTTATTTATTAACTCTATTTTTTAGTTTCCTCGCTAGACATCCATCAAGCTTAAAAAAATCCACCCCCCCCCCCACCCCCAAGCCACCTGTCAAGATAAATTCTTACATTTTTCGGTAGAAAATTTCCCGGCCGAAGGCCGATTCCCTCTAAAATTACAGGCTCCCTATCGCTCGCCAGTAATAAAAAGACACCTAAATGGCACAAAAGGTATTAATATTGCCAAAGAAATGGGGCAAAAGGTCTCAAAATCGCCAAACTAATGGAACGAACGTCTTAAAATCTCAATACTAATATGCTAAACATGAGAGAGAAAGGGGTCCAGAAACAGTGAGTAGCACCCCCTTACTGCAGATTGTTTATTACCCCTCTGAGGATCCATGATGCACTTCTGATTTTTGGCTATTATTAGACGATTTTATTCAAATTTGGAAGGTTGTTGCCAAAGGGTTGATTGCGGTAGTCTTTACCCTTTTAATTCCCACAGATTCTTCCTAGGCTGTACATAATCGTCTAATGATAGCCAACACAAACTGCCAAATTGCGTCATATGCTCAAAGAGGTTAATCTATATCTATGGAACTGGTTCACTCGGATACCATAGTCCAGTGTTATTCACTAATTTTTTCAAGAGAGCCAAAAGTTCAGGACATATTCAGCGTGAGAGCCGCATAAGCCATAATGCAAATAAGCCACAGGGATAAGCAGAACAAAATATATATAGGAACTAAATTACATATTTTTTTTTGTGGGTTTCCATAGCCACAGATTTATAGAAAAAGAGGTCAATTTAAAGATGATGTAATTAAATTGCTAAAAAATAGTTTCGATTGTTTTTATCTAGTATAGAGTTGTGTAAGGGTTGTTACGGCTGGATCGGCAATACATATTCGGGATTCTTGATCGTAGGACAGAAATGGCTTATGTGACAACGACACGCTCGATTCCAGTCCCAAATACTATATGCTCCAGACAACAAAAGCACCAACGCCCTACAGAGTTATCGTCTATGGTAACGAGGTACCTTAACTCGGCGAAAGTGTACAACAGGGGTAGGCTATGAGGCTAAACTCCCTCAGACATTTATAGGTTACGTTATGACTAAAGAAATGCAATACTCAAGAAACTACGTTAATATTAAGCCTCTAATAATGTAGAATAGAAGCAGGCTAAAGGTATGACAGTGAAATGCTAAATGACAAATGTACACGCCTACTTGAAAGCGCGTGCACTAGAATAACTGTCCCCTACTAACATGCACTAGCATGTAGCATACAAGATGTTCATGATCCAGTAGATACCTAATAATACACATGGAAGGAACATAAATAGTAGTCACTTATTATAATAATGAATCTATACTTGGAATAACTAAAAGGTTGCAGGCAACAATACTGCGCCGGTAGCCTACTACCGCATAGGCTACTTCGCTTCTCTCACTCTGTCTCCCCTCTGAGTCCGTATGCGCCCTACGCAACGGAACTCCGGACACAGCAGCAAAACGACAGTGCAGTTAATTGATACATGAAAGTATTAATAGTGTTGTCTTGTGTGTGAGTAATGTGTATTGTAAAGTGTTATATACATAAACTTAAAGAGAGCTGCAATGCATAGTAAAATAAAGATATCACCCACTCATCATCCCCATGTGTTCTAGCTAGCAGGCCAAGTCACAGGAACAACGAGTCCCAGCACCGAAAGCGAGAACCCAGGAAAAGACTGCAGAGAACACAAGGACAGATAAATTACGTTACTCTACTATACCGGCACTACGAGCGAGCTGTAGTCTCTGGTACTGCACTCGCTCCTGGCTCGGTAGGCAAATCAAGGCTAAGTCCTCGCCCCTCTACAGACAACTCCTGGGCATGGTCGGGCTCTTACACATGGCACTAGTCTAGTCACAAATTGGATGATGAGCTGGGCATATAACTCGTGAACATGTAGAACGTTCACCAACTATCCTCATCAAGAAGATCGCTGTTCACATTAACCCCTTAAATCTAATACATGTAAATATATGCTTGTCCTAAGAGTAGGGGAGGTTTGGTGGAGTGGTCTTGCCACTGGCCTGGTAATCCAAAGGTCCCGGGTTCAAATCCCGATGTATCAATGGGAAGATATTATTGGGATGGAATTTGTGCTGTACCTAGTATCAGTGCATTACCACAAAGCCCACCGAAACGTCAATAAAATACCCTCATTGTTCCCTGATTAAATAGCACTGTATGAATATTCCCATATTCAAAATATGCTATAGGGGTGCAATGCCTGGTGAGTTATCTGCTCAACAGGTGGCGTTGTGTGTGTGTAAGTGTGAGAGTCCGAGTGTAGAGGGTGAGACAGTGAAGCACGGGAACGAGATGGCTTCAGAGATGGGGTCGTTTCGGGCCATGAGTGAGCACCGTGCCTCATGTGAAGGCAAGATGGCAGGTGCTCGTTGTACTCAACGTGCTTCACATGTCTCACTCCCTAGACTGGAACAAGACCTCACAGGCTTCACTGTTCATTGTAAAGCGGTGAATGTTAAGGCTCTCAGCCTATGCCCGAGAGGAAGTAAGTTGGAATATAGAAAAAAAAAAAAAAAAAAAAAAAAATACGAGAGGTGAGTGCTGAAACTCCTTTAGGACCTCAAGGGAAGGGTATGCATTTAAATAGAGAGAAGAATGAAATGAGAGTAATGTCGTCAGAGAGAAAGAGTGCAACCGTGAGAAATTGGGAGAGAGGGCAAGGGATGTTAGAATCTCAAAGGTTCTAGGCAACCTAATCATGGAACACACAGCGAGCCTCCAGGCAATGCGCAGCACGACAACATGGGCAGCCCAGGCAGCATAGGCAGGCGGCAATGGACTACCAACCCTGTCGCACCTAGCTATAAGCGCAGGGCTGCCAACCGGTCCATACGTCTGGCAACCACCCCCCCGGCAGCGTGGCGCATTGCTACCCTCTCGCTCTGAAGTCCAACTCACTCTCTCTCTCTGAATTCCTATTGTCTTATCTATCAACTTCTCCATTGATACTACATATTAAATGGAAGGTCTCGACATGGCTTAAAACAAAACCCACCACTGGTTAGCACATGACGAGACCTTTGCAGAGATACAAAGAACATAGTTATACGTTGTCACACTCAATATAAGCAGCCAGCACGGTACAGCGGTACAGCGGTACCACACAGTGGCGGTACAGTGGAGTACCAAGGAGTACAATCAGGTTGCGTTGCCACGCACTGGGTGCGTCACAGCCCCCCCAAGATTTTAGATAATCGACCTTAGAAGCATTATCAAAATCTGACAGGCAACCAACCGACCTGCTACCCTTAGCTGCCACTAATTGCAAAAGGTGCACAACAACTGAAGTGTGAATTATACATAAAACACAATATCGCATGCATCATGCTACAACAATAAAGACTTACAAAACTAAAAAAAAAATTTCTCGTTTATTTTATTGTTTTATAATCTTTTTGGACGGCGTTATGATAGCCTAATTTTACTCCTGCTCAACCCACACACCGTGCACGACTATCCTGGATCATCAACCCTTGATAGACAATCTGCTATCACGTTCTCACTCCCGGCAATATGCTGAATGTTGAGATTATACTCTTGGAGCATTAGGGACCACCTGGTCAACCGCATATTCCGATTGTGAAACTGATTTAGGAATTTCAAGGGATGATGGTCCGTATAAATCGTCACTACCGGGCCGTAGGCTGGAACATAAACTTCGAAATGTTTGAGCGACAAAACGATAGCAAGAAGCTCCTTCTCTATAGTCGAGTAATTCCTTTGTGCCGAATTAAACTTGCGAGAAAAGAAGCTCACTGGGTGTTCCAAGCCCTCGGAATCAGTCTGCAGTAACACTGCCCCGGCACCCACACCGCTGGCATCAGTCGCCAGCTGAAAACTCCTGGAGAAGTCTGGGGCTCTCAAAATCGGATGTGTACACAGCAGGTGCTTGACTAGGTCGAAAGCCCTCTGACACTCCGCAGCCCAACAGAACTTCACTGACTTCGACAGTAGATCAGTTAACGGTGCTAAGACAGTAGAGTATCCCCGGATGAAGCGCCTATAATAGCCTATCATACCTAGGAACCGCATGACCTGGCGCTTAGTGGTGGGCCTGGGAAACATATTGATAGCCTGTATCTTGCTCAGGGGGGGGCACACCCGGCCTAACCCGACCACGAAGCCAAGATACTGCACAGTAGCCTTTACAAACTCGCACTTCCTCAGGTTCACCACCAGCCCAGCATCGTGCAACTTCCCAAACAGGGTCTCTAAGTGCCTTAGGTGATTTTCAAAATTGTCATCATACACTATCACGTCATCAAGGTAGACCGTGCAGTTAGGGATTTCGTCACAAATATCGTTCATCAGGTTCTGAAACGTGGCAGGTGCGTTCTTAAGCCCATAAGGCATTACGTTACATTGGTAGGTCTTGCCATCTACCACAAAACCACAAACTTGCTTAGCTCGGTCCGACAGGGGTACTTGCCAGTAGCCTTTTACAAGATCAATTTTAGTAAGGTACTTTGCATTCCCTATCTTGTCCACGCTGTCGTCAACTCGAGGCAAAGGGTAAGGGTTGGTAGTGGTCAAGCCATTTAGCCTACGAAAATCTATGCAGAACCGCACCTTGCCGTCAGGTTTTGGCTGCAACGTGACGGGTGATGTCCACTTCACATAACCTTCAGTGATCATCCCTCTCTCAACCATGTACTTTAACTCCTCCCGTAAAGCTGGCAACTTTACCGGGGGCACACGGTAGGGCACTGACTTGAAGGGCACATTATCACCGACGTCCACGTCGTGCGTTACCTGAGTAGTGAGACCTGGGTGTTCGGCGAAAACAGAGGGGTATGACCTGAACAGGCCTAGGACAGCAGCACCCTGGTGCTCAGGCAGGTGACTTACAGCTTGCCTAGCCTCTTGTTCAGTATTCCCCGCCCACTGTTCCGCGGAAATGACACAGTCCCAGCTATCCTCCTCAGCAGCATGACTGTCCCCACCTCCTTCTCCACCCTGGCCGCTGCAGGCCAGCACAGGGACAGTGAGAGGCTCTGAGGGGCGTCTCACATACTCTTTCATGAGGTTAACATGACATAACTGATGTTTTTTTCTACGGTCAGGTGTTGCAACGAGATAATCAAGGTCGGACAGTTTCTTAGCCACCACATACGGCCCAATAAACTTGGCAGAAAGGGGGTGTCCAGGCAAAGGTAAAAGCAACATTACCTCCTGACCCACCGAAAACTCCCGAAGCTTCACCTTGGCGTCATACTGGTGCTTCATGACCGCCTGTGCATTAACCAAGTTATTACCTGCCGCTGCCATGCAACCTATAAGTCTCTCCCGGCTCTCAAGGATATATTTAAGTACAGACCCCGGCTTCTCTTCGCCCTCCCAGATCTCTTTCACCATACTTAAAGGTCCTCTCACATTATGGCCAAAGACTAGTTGATTTGGACTGAACCCCAGGCTCTCTCCTGGGACTTCACGTGCAGCGAACAGAACATACGGCAGACCCAAATCCCAATCAGTGTCATGTTCTGCACAGTAACAGCGTAGCATACTCTTCAGGGTCGAGTGCCACCGCTCCAAGACTCCCTGACTCTCGGGATGGTAGGCTGACGACACTACAGAACATATACCGTGCAACTGAAGGGTTTGCTTGAACAATTTGGATGTAAAATTGCTCCCCTGGTCTGACTGCACCTCACGTGGAAATCCATAACGGGAACAGAACAATAATAAGTTTTTAACAACTGCCTTTGCCGAGCCGTTTCTCATGGGGTATGCGTCCGGGTATCTCGTAGCCACATCCATGATTGTCAACAGGAATTTATTGCCACTACTAGTAGGCGGGAAAGGGCCAACCAAATCTACTACAACTTTGCTGAACGGAGGCCCGGTGACAGGTATGGGAAACAAAGGTGCCTTCGGGATTGTCTGGTTAGGCTTCCCCGTTGTCTGGCAGGTCGCACACCCAGCCACCCATGCACAGACATCAGCCTTGACCCCAGGCCACCAGAAAAACCTGCCCAATGCCGCCAATGTTTTTGTTACCCCCAAATGACCCGCCACCGGCACATCATGCGCCAGACACAATAAGGACTCTCTATACTTATTTGGAACAACCACCTGGTCTACTACCCTCGCACCGCCCTCCCACTTCGATTTGGGGTCTAGAAATCTGCGGTACAATATCCTGTTGAGCCTAAAGAAATCTTCCGGCTTCGCATCCCCATCTTCCTCCAACTCTATGGCACCATTGCTATAACGAGCTAGGCTAGCGTCTTGCAGCTGCTGCTCACTAATGTCCCTGGGCGTCAATGCATCAAGATGGTTTTGTAATAAGACATTACCCCGGCTAGTAGGCTCTACTGCCTTAGTGGCTCTCGCTACAGCTCTTGCCTCACGCGAAGTCTTACCCAACTCTGCCTTGTTACACACCATATCTGGGCCAGAGTCAACTCCCGTGTTTATTATAGGTCCAAGTACCGAATCACCGAGAAGTGCAGCAGAATCAATGTCCCTTTTCCTGCCCTTAGCAACCTTCTCCTGATCCTTCCTCCACTGTCCCCGAGGTTGAGTGCTAGGCTGTGCAGGAGCCGCAGAGCGAGATCGGGTTACCACACAGGCCATCTTATCCTGTTGGCACCTCCCAACCCATTCCCGATTCTCACCATCCACGTCGGCCGCCCTCTCGGCAACGACTAAGGGTGGAGTCCCGGAAGTGGGCACCGCAAAGTCGTTGCCGAGAAGAAGGTCGACGCCCTCAACTGGCAAACACTCAACGATCCCTACATCCAGCTCCCTGCACACCTCTCCCACTCTCAACTCCAACCTCACAAGTGGGTATGACCTCGTAGCATTTATACCCTGCACCACAACAACTCTGGCCGCATTTATCGGTTTCCCTGTGAAGTTCCTCAACAAAGTTTGCGAAGCCCCCGTATCCCTCAGCAAGTCAACCCTCCGTAGTTCACTACCCCAGCTCACAAACCCGTGCCCCCGATGGCTACAGAAAGTGTCCCGGACAGGTGTCGAGCCTTCCGTACGCTTCTTTACCGCGTGTGCCTCAGCTGCTGACAACCTACCCCGGGCAGTTGCTGCAGCCTTCAGAGACACACCGATACTGTGAACCAATGACACCGGCTTAGCGGGAGTGTTACTAGGGCACTCACGTGAATAATGGCCTAGCTTCTGACATTTGTAACATTTCACATCCCCAATGGGCTTCTTCCCTTGTGCGGGCGAAGAAGGGGCCTGACCTTTAGTAAACGGGAGAGGCTTGTGTTTGTAGGTGTTATTAGGTGCAATGCATTTAGTGTGGTTATGTGTGTCATAGGATTTGTTATTATCGAAAACTCTGGTGGGTGGGGTATAGCGCCCCTTCTGCCCTGACTCAGCCCTCTGAGCGGCACCGCAACCACGAATCAATGATAATCTGAGGTCTGCCATCTTGGCAGCCTCCTCTACTGTCTTGGGACATTTGTCCTTAATGTTCAGCGTTAGATCGGTTCCAGTACATTTGTAAAACTGTTCCAGATAGAAAAGTTGCTTAATTTCCTCAGCCGACTCTGCGTGCTCGGACCGAAACCAGTTATTACCTGCATCTGTTAAGTCCCGTGCGTGCTCCATAAAACTGACGTCGCTCTTCTTATTCACGCCACGGAACTTCAATCTATAAGTTTCGGGTTGCAGTTCGTAGGCCCGGAGCACAGCCTCCTTCACCAGTCCATACACTACACTCTCGTCCAGTGACAGTGCATCGTAGGCTTTCAACCCCTTACCCACTAGACGTGATGAAACTAATGCTGCCCATTTAACCTCCGGCCAGTCATACTCACGACACTTCTTTTCGAAACGAGCAAAAAACTCAGTCACTGCTGTCTCATCAAATGCGGGTACTAACTTAATTAAATGCGAAAGTGAGTCTGTAACCCGGTGCCCACCACCGAGATGACGCCCCGTGGTCTCTACTCTAGACTTCTCGACATCCATTTCAGCCTGGTACCTGGTTGCATCCTGATTGGCTTGGATTCTAGCAACCTCTATGCGTTCTATACTAGCCTGTTGTATCTGAGTCTCCTGCAGCTTAATCCGTTCTATACTAGCCTGTTGTATCTGAGTCTCCTGCAGCTTAAACTTAGCTAGTTCTAGCTGAAATAACATTCAGGAGACAGGCCTGGGGGGGGAGAGCACAAAATGGGGGATCCACACCGAGACGTGTTTACGGGTAAGCCACCTTGCCCTTGAGAACCCTCCTGCTGCATCGTGCTAAGACTCGCTGGCTGAGGCCCAGCTCAGGGGTAGAGTGGAATGGAGGCTTGGAGGGAACCCCCCAAGACCCCACTCCACCCACCGCCCATCGCCATCACCCAACAAACATGCCACCAAATTCTTCTTGGGCCAACTGTCAGGACAGTCCCGCCCCAAAACCGTGGCTAAACAGCGAAGACCGTAACAATCAATAGCCTGCAGGCGCTGTTCGGTCAAAGGTGTCTGCAAAAATGCCCGGGCATCCCTCTCTCCACTTATAACACTCCCCTCCCTAAACATCTGTTGTACTTGCTGGTTACTAGGCTGTACCGTGTTATCCTCCCCCGTAAATGATGAGTCATTAGACATAGTGCTGGTTATACAATTGCTGTTCATAAAAAAAAAGAAGTGCTTATTACTAATTGCAGTCTCGACTCACAAATGTTAAAGATGCTTGAATGACTCTACTCTAGACACCCCCAACGAAACAATCTGCAAGTCCACAATACAATAATGACACAATAAAAATTCCTCCAATATGCAAGAAAATTCTAGCCAGCTCTACTAGGTAGCATAGAATAGTTCTCCAAAAAAACATGTGATAGGATACTACTGAATCTTGTGCAAGGTCGCCATTTTGTTACGGCTGGATCGGCAATACATATTCGGGATTCTTGATCGTAGGACAGAAATGGCTTATGTGACAACGACACGCTCGATTCCAGTCCCAAATACTATATGCTCCAGACAACAAAAGCACCAACGCCCTACAGAGTTATCGTCTATGGTAACGAGGTACCTTAACTCGGCGAAAGTGTACAACAGGGGTAGGCTATGAGGCTAAACTCCCTCAGACATTTATAGGTTACGTTATGACTAAAGAAATGCAATACTCAAGAAACTACGTTAATATTAAGCCTCTAATAATGTAGAATAGAAGCAGGCTAAAGGTATGACAGTGAAATGCTAAATGACAATGTACACGCCTACTTGAAAGCGCGTGCACTAGAATAACTGTCCCCTACTAACATGCACTAGCATGTAGCATACAAGATGTTCATGATCCAGTAGATACCTAATAATACACATGGAAGGAACATAAATAGTAGTCACTTATTATAATAATGAATCTATACTTGGAATAACTAAAAGGTTGCAGGCAACAGTACTGCGCCGGTAGCCTACTACCGCATAGGCTACTTCGCTCTCTCACTCTGTCTCCCCTCTGAGTCCGTATGCGCCCTACGCAACGGAACTCCGGACACAGCAGCAAAACGACAGGGCAGTTAATTGATACATGAAAGTATAATAGTGTTGTCTTGTGTGTGAGTAATGTGTATTGTAAAGTGTTATATACATAAACTTAAAGAGAGCTGCAATGCATAGTAAAATAAAGATATCACCCACTCATCATCCCCATGTGTTCTAGCTAGCAGGCCAAGTCACAGGAACAACGAGTCCCAGCACCGAAAGCGAGAACCCAGGAAAGACTGCAGAGAACACAAGGACAGATAAATTACGTTACTCTACTATACGCACTACGAGCGAGCTGTAGTCTCTGGTACTGCACTCGCTCCTGGCTCGGTAGGCAAATCAAGGCTAAGTCCTCGCCCCTCTACAGACAACTCCTGGGCATGGTCGGGCTCTTACACATGGCACTAGTCTAGTCACAAATTGGATGATGAGCTGGGCATATAACTCGTGAACATGTAGAACGTTCACCAACTATCCTCATCAAGAAGATCGCTGTTCACATTAACCCCTTAAATCTAATACATGTAAATATATGCTTGTCCTAAGAGTAATACGAGAGGTGAGTGCTGAAACTCCTTTAGGACCTCAAGGAAGGGTATGCATTTAAATAGAGAGAAGAATGAAATGAGAGTAATGTCGTCAGAGAGAAAGAGTGCAACCGTGAGAAATTGGGAGAGAGGGCAAAGGGATGTTAGAATCTCAAAGGTTCTAGGCAACCTAATCATGGAACACACAGCGAGCCTCCAGGCAATGCGCAGCACGACAACATGGGCAGCCCAGGCAGCATAGGCAGGCGGCAATGGACTACCAACCCTGTCGCACCTAGCTATAAGCGCAGGGCTGCCAACCGGTCCATACGTCTGGCAACCACCCCCCCCCGGCAGCGTGGCGCATTGCTACCCTCTCGCTCTGAAGTCCAACTCACTCTCTCTCTCTGAATTCCTATTGTCTTATCTATCAACTTCTCCATTGATACTACATATTAAATGGAAGGTCTCGACATGGCTTAAAACAAAACCCACCACTGGTTAGCACATGACGAGACCTTTGCAGAGATACAAAGAACATAGTTATACGTTGTCACACTCAATATAAGCAGCCAGCACGGTACAGCGGTACAGCGGTACCACACAGTGGCGGTACAGTGGAGTACCAAGGAGTACAATCAGGTTGCGTTGCCACGCACTGGGTGCGTCACAGGGTGTTTTGATGTGTGATAATAGGCGGAAATGCATATTTACCCATTAAACAACAATCTAAAAACACGTCCCTTCACTCGCGAAAAATAACTATTTGGCCATAACCGTTTGCCGTTGGATAAAAAATATGTAGAGGGGGGGGGGGCAAACCCCCCCCCCAAGATTTATTGAAATCATCATATATTTAAACAGTAGGGGGCAAAAACAAAATTTTCCCCAACGCTTCTTCTTCTTCTTGTTCGCCGCTGATGTAAACAAGCCACCCGCCTCTTCCGAGGTAGGCGATATAGGGGATATTTTGTTTTTTCAGGATCAGTAATACATTTTTACGCGCATTTAGTCACATATAGGAATGAAATACACGGTATAATAAACCTGTAGGCCACGATAAAATCGATGTATGAATTTAATTACATCATTTTTATATTGTCCGAAAAAGACTAGAAACAATTATTGTATTGAAATTCTTCAGTAAAAATAAATTATATTGAAATTCTTTACTACTAAATAATATACATTTAAAAAATAAATACTTTAATTTAATGTTGTGATGACCGGAAATGAGCCAGCTGTTCTTTTAATTTTTCCATTCTGTACTTGTAATTTGTAACTTGTGGAAGGTTGTATTTCTGGTGGTTCATTTTCTTTTGTGTGCTTACGTTTTATAATAAATTTGACCATTTTGATTATAGCCTGGAATCTAGATAATTAACTGCCTGGAATACGACAAATTGTTGAAAACATATCAAAATGTGGAAAATACATCGTTTGAATTTGTAAGAATACGAGTTTAGGTTCATACAAGTAATTTCATGCATACACCGAAACAGTCTTTTTCTCATAAAATAACACTAATTTATGAGGCACCATAACCCACTTTTCTGATGTGGTGTTAATAAAACTAGTGAATGGCCAAGACAGGCCATGGGCCGCCGAGCGCTGGACTTACGTAACCCACACGTACATTTCCTGTAGGCCTACAGAAGGCTCGTTCTCTCTCTCTCTCTCTCTCATCATTCCTGTATAATAGGTGCTCTCTCTTTTCTCCGTTTCTCTTTGTGTTGAATAACTATGAAATGTAAAGAATTGCCAGAGTCACTATATAGGCCTATTCCCATTAGCAATTTTATTAAGTGATACGTCTGATACGGCATTATGATGCAATGTATATATAATACTTTAAACTATTCTCTGATTACTGATGAATTATCTCTCTCTCTCCTCTCATGCGAGCCGCCAATTAGGTCATTGCGAGCCGCCACTGGCTCGCGAGCCGCGCAATGAAGACCACTGCCATAGTTTCTACCCCACTCATATACTGTATATTCGTGGACTTCGCCTATTTCTAATTATGGAAGTATATACTGTATCTGGAAACGAATTTATGAATATATATTTCTATGCTTCAACTAAACTACTATACATACTATTTATTTAGAAGCAAGTTCTATTATATACTCAATCAGATAGTTATAATTGCATAGAAAATACAAAGGGGGGCGGACCTTGTATTATACCATCCTCTATAGTTCTCAGACGGACAAATAATTATGCCTGGAGTGATCCCTGGGCCAGATAGCCGGTATGGTATGAGGCGTTTACAATGTAAAGAACATTAGCTCAGTCCGCCCTTGTGGTCCCAAATACAACATAATAATATACTCCCCGAAATTTGTTCTGGGCCGGGATGTTTTGTCGGGAGGATAAGTCCTTTTTGTTTTTGTCATATACTTGCCGAATTTTGTTGTGGGCTGGTGGTGCTTGCTTTGTCGGGGGAGTTCGGTCAACTTTGGTTTTATAATATATTTCCCTAATTTGTTATGGGCCGGGGATGCAATATATATATTTTTTTTAATAATATACTTGCCAAAATTTGCTCTGGGCCGGGAGTGGCTTTGTTTAAAGAGACTTTGATTGTCTTAGTTTGTGTCTTGTCTGTCTGCGTGATGTTTCTTGTAGTGCAAGCTATAATTTACTAATCACATTCAATAACTTGTCTAGTTGGCTTATTTCGGTTAAATACACTTTACAGACTACTTGCTGACTATACTTACTGTATATGAGTTTGGTATAGATGTTAATTATTTCGGTTAAATACACTTTACAGACTACTTGCTGACTATACTTACTGTATATGAGTTTGGTATAGATGTTAATTATTTCGGTTAAATACACTTTACAGACTACTTGCTGACTATACTTACTGTATATGAGTTTGGTATAGATGTTAATTATTTCGGTTAAATACACTTTACAGACTACTTGCTGACTATACTTACTGTATATGAGTTTGGTATAGATGTTCATTATTTCGGTCAAATACACTTTACAGACTACTTGCTGACTATACTTACTGTATATGAGTTTGGTATAGATGTTCATTATTTCGGTTAAATACACTTTACAGACTACTTGCTGACTATACTTACTGTATATGAGTTTGGTATAGATATTCATTATTTCGGTTAAATACACTTTACAGACTACTTGCTGACTATACTTACTGTATATGAGTTTGGTATAGATGTTCATTATTTCGGTTAAATACACTTTACAGACTACTTGCTGACTATACTTACTGTATATGAGTTTGGTATAGATGTTCATTATTTCGGTTAAATACACTTTACAGACTACTTGCTGACTATACTTACTGTATATGAGTTTGGTATAGATGTTCATTATTTCGGTTAAATACACTTTACAGACTACTTGCTGACTATACTTACTGTATATGAGTTTGGTATAGATGTTCATTATTTTGGTTAAATACACTTTACAGACTACTTGCTGACTATACTTACTGTATATGAGTTTGGTATAGATGTTAATTATTTTGGTTAAATACACTTTACAGACTACTTGCTGACTATACTTACTGTATATGAGTTTGGTATAGATGTTCATTATTTTTCAGATTAGCTAGATGTTAGTCTGTATTTTGACTGCTGAACCTTTTTAATCTATTCTAACTATTCAAAAGTTAGTAAACTAAACATTATTATGTACTGACTTTAACCCAATTAAGATCCAATACGCAGTTATTTTCTGTTTTCCGGTTATTATTAGAACATTTTATTAAGATTAGGAAGGGTATATGGAAGTCAGAGGGTTAATTGAAATAGTCTTTACCCTTATAATTCCCACAGATCTTTCTTAAGCTATAGAATCGTCTAATGATAGCCATAATTAACTGTCAAAATACGTCACAATCTTCAAAGGTTTAAGGGATAGTTGGTACTATTAATAGAGCTTTGTTGGCCTTTCAGATGGTCTTAATTACATCTCTCAAAGTATAATTCATGAAATATTACAACTCCCAATCAAATAAAGGGATTGACAGTACGGCGTTTCCGATGAGACCTAGTGTTGCCAATTTAGCTACTTTCCCGCTAGAGGTATTTACTTAGTTCTAGAGGTCAATTTTTACATCTAGCGACATGAATTCTAGCGATATTAAGGAGATTTAAGCCGTTTTTGAGCGATATGGTAGAGATCGTGCCATTATTCTAGCGATTTTCGACATTTATTTATCATCTAGCAGACTTGATTTGGTAACCCTGTCGATGACTTACAACATAAGGGATGCAACATGGCGATTACTGTAAATACATCGTATAATCCTCCCTATATATGGTTCTAGTTTACGAGAATACCTACATGATGGCTTCCCTTGCTGAAGAAAGGGACCCTGTGTATACATTTCTGCTGAGTTAGGCTAAATGAATGGTATGCGTCATTTTGGCTTACTATCTTGTATGTAAATTACTGTCTGACATTTGAGGCGATACGGCAAGAATATTTGTCTGTCGTTAACACTTTTAGTACAGCATTACACAGGGAGGTTAATTCAACCCCTTCAATACTGGTGCCGTTCTTTTACCTATATTCTGTTAGACAATTGTATTCAGTTTAAAAAGGGTCTCCAGCAATTAGCAGGTTTCTAACTATCCCACTTTTTGGTAGATTTTTTTTTTTTTATTTTTTTTTTTTTTAGTTTCCTCCCTAGACCTCCTCAAACTTTAAAACACATCCATCAGATCCCCCCTCTAGATTAATTTGTACATTTTTTTGGTAGAAAAATGTTCTGGCCGAAGGCCGGTTACTCTTAAGATTACAGGCTCGCTATCACTCGCCAGGAAAAAATCGACACCTAAATGGCACGAATTAGGTCTTAAATTTGACAACGAAATGGGGCAAAAGGTATTACAATCGTCAAACTAATGGGCCGAACGTCATGAAATCTGAAAACTATTGGGGGTAAGCATGAAGAAGAAGGGTTATCAGAAAAACAGCCCATATCCCCTTAACCCATTTTAATACCACAGATTGTTCTTTAACTGCATAGCATCGTCTAAATATAGCTAGAATAACAATTAAAATGACGTCGCCGGTACATTGGATTCCTTGACCATGAACACAAGGTTTAGACACCACTTTTGTTATGTTAGAACACTTGGTTGTGAGCGGAGGGCTAGGAATCCTTTTCCCCTTGTAAAATTCATCTACTAGACGAGACAGAGAAAGGGGCGAGAGAATGCGAAAGTGGTCATGGACCCTAAGAGTTGGCACTATAAATGTTTCTGTTCGGGCTCTGTCTCGAGTCGGCCACCACCTGTCATGGGGTTTCTACTTCGTGTTCTTATATCTTCTATTTTTCTTTTTCTTCTTTTTCTGCATATTTCTTCTTCTTTTTCTGCATATTTCTTCTTCTTTTTCTGCATATTTCTTCTTCTTTTTCTGCATATTTCTTCTTCTTTTTCTGCATATTTCTTCTTCTTTTTCTGCATATTTCTTCTTCTTTTTCTGCATATTTCTTCTTCTTTTTCTGCATATTCTGTTCTTCTCCGTCGTCGTCGTCTTCTTGTTCCATACAGGCTCAGGTAATCATCCGTATACAGCCTTACACAATTTCAGCTTTCCTGTGAACTGGACGCAACAAATCGGCCGTAATTCCGATAATTTGATTCGCTAATTCCGCAAGATTCACTCCGTAATTGATGGTGGGGAGGGTGGTTTTAATTGATGGTGGGGAGGGTGGTTTTAATTGATGGTGGGGAGGGTGGTTTTAATTGATGGTGGGGAGGGTGGTTTGTTCTCCAAGAGTATAATATAGGGTACGCGTGTGCTGTGGTGGTGGTGGTGGTGGTAATTGATGGTGGGGAGGGTGGTTTGTTCTCCAAGAGTATAATATAGGGTACGCGTGTGCTGTGGTGGTGGTGGTGGTAATTGATGGTGGGGAGGGTGGTTTGTTCTCCAAGAGTATAATATAGGGTACGCGTGTGCTGTGGTGGTGGTGGTGGTAATTGATGGTGGGGAGGGTGGTTTGTTCTCCAAGAGTATAATATAGGGTACGCGTGTGCTGTGGTGGTGGTGGTGGTAATTGATGGTGGGGAGGGTGGTTTGTTCTCCAAGAGTATAATATAGGGTACGCGTGTGCTGTGGTGGTGGTGGTGGTAATAATAATTCTGAAGTGATGTGATATTATGATATAATGCTATCTACCGTGGGATCTTCTTAACTCTTTCACGCGCAGGACGCGATTTGAGCCTATTCTGGGATACTTTAAAGCCTTTGTGACCATTTGCGTTTAGACACCTTTAGATTAGTTACTTCAACCTCTGCAGTCGTCTTTGAGTTAGCTGTGGGCAGAATTTTTTTTTTGGAGAGGTAATTATAAGATTAAGATAACTCTATTTTTGTATTGCTAATCGGCAAACCCCGAGTCCACATGTGTGTGAGCGAGTTAAATCAAGTAGATTATTTTATTTGTATATATTAAAATAACATGACAATTTACAGTATACAATGACTATTGGGTAAACTAAGGCATTATGATACATTTCTATATATAATTATATATGTATGTATTCAGGCACATACCCCATAGCAGGGGGTGGCCGACTCGAGACAGAGCCCGAACAGGAACAACAATTAAAGTTCTAATTCTTAGGGTCCGGGACCACTTTCGCGTTCCCTTGCCCCTTACTCTGTCTCATCTAGTAGGTGAATTTTACAAGGGGAGGCGGATTCCTAGCCCCCTGCCCCCAGAAGGAAAAATAGGACAGTAAAAGATGCATGGGTTGAGATAAACATGGAATAATAATCGCCAACCTGCACATAAGTATCTTTCAAAATGCAATGGCACTGAAATAATTATTAACAATGGTATAAAGGATTTTGTGGCAAGTTGCTGAAAGCAGTGAAGAGCATGTATGAGGGTGCAAAGACGGCAGTATGTGTGGAGAATGAGCAGAGAGTTCTTTGACCTGAGTGTTGGGTTGAAACAGGGATGTGTGATGTCCCCGTGGTTGTTTACTGTATATATGGATGGAGTCATGAAAGAAATACTAGGAAGAGCAGTGGATGTTGGTGTATCGCTGAAAAGGGAGGGAAATGAGTGGAAGCTGCCTATACTGCTGTTTGCGGATGACATAGTTCTGATGAGCGATAATGAATGGGAGTTGCAGGGTCTGCTGAATGAGTTTGGAACAGTGTGCGAAAAATGGAATTTGAAGGTAAATGCGGGGAAAAGCAAGGTTATGGTCTTCGAAAGGGGTGAAGTCACAGAGTGTGAGGTGAAGTTGAACGGTCAGGCTATGGAGATCGTCAGCTCTTCTAAGTATCTGGACAGTGTGTTGAGTAAAGATGGGACTGTGGATGAAGAAGTGCGGGAGAGGGTGCAACAGGGGAAGAGGGTTGTAGGAACGTTGAAAGCAGTAACAAGAAATAGAGTGGTCAGTATGGAAATGAAGAAGTCCTTGCATGACAGTGTGGTAATCCCGACACTAACTTACTGAAGCAAAGCATGGACGTTCGTGGAGAGACTCAGACCAAGAGTGAGAGCGGTGGAAATGAGTTACTTGAGAAGTGTGTGCAGAGTTACATGGAGGGATAGACAGACGAACGAGGAAGTAAGAAGGAGGTGTGGTGTGGAGGTAGATGTGCTGGAAAGTGTGAAAAGGAACAATTTGAGATGATTCGGTCATATGGAATGTATGGGAAGCGAGAGAATGACTAAGAGGGTGTACAGAGAGGGAGAGGTAGACCGAAGGAGAGGTGGAAGGATGGAGTGAGGAAGGATGGAGTGAGGAAGGATGGAGTGAGGAAGTATATGAATGAAGGCAGTGCTGGTTGGGAGGAGGGGCATCGACTGACTGGGGACAGAGATGCTTGGGGGCGGTTCGTCGGGGATCATGGCGTCAGGCAATAGATGGATAGATAGATAGTCTATACCGGACCTGTGACGCCATAATGACGTCACAGGTCCGGTGTAAACGATCCACAAAATCCCTTATACCATTGTTAATAATTAATTCGGTGCCATTACATTTTGCAAGATAATTATGTGCAGGTTGGTGATTATTGTTCCATGTTTATCTCAGCCCATGCACCACCACCTTTAAAATAGCCAATATATTTTAGGTTAGGTGAAGGTGAAATGACGGGAGACTTGAGGTGACATGGAACTCAGAGGATTAATGTTGATATTGCCTTTTGGCTAACATTTGAATTATTTTTATTCAGTTCAGGAAAGACCACTAAACATTGACTAGGTTACAAACTATTTCAATTTACCATCTAACACCTACAGATCTTTTCTAACCACAGTTTATTTCAAATGCCACGATTTCACTATGTGGCGAGTACTGTGTACAAGTCAAAGAGTCCTCCATCGATGTGACTATAAAATTGGAGAGAACAAACTCACTACTATTTTCACATGGAGTGATTGGAGGCTGGTCTCTCACAATGGACTACCTCCCTTGACATATGTCCCTCCTACCATGACATCGATGCACCCCAACATAGCAAAGGAAAATGCCACTACCACACCACCTGACTTGTTTGGAGACCTTCTTTGCGATAGGCCAAAGTAATATCAACCCTTCATTAGCAACTGGGGTTGTATCCACTTGATTTTCAACTACAGTGTAAGTACAACTCCATTTGCAACTAGATTTGTGAAGACAACTTCATTTGCAACTAGCTGTCCTCCTTCATGTTGCAACTGCGACCTCCAGTATAAGAACCTCATTTGCATCTGGTTGTTTTCATTAGTTACTACTGGGATCCATAGTTTAAATCCATAGTTGAACAACCTTGTTGCAACTGTTTGTTATCTTTTATCTGCGACTAGGACCTTTAGTGTAATAACCTAATGTGTGATTGGTTAATACCCTTCATCTGTGACTGAGAAACTTATGGGCCTGTCACACTTGCATCCCGACCTTTCCAGAATTTATTATGACTGTGTGTTTTGCAAAGTCTGGTGCAAAGTCCTGCAAGGTCAACGGATTCACTGAAAGGCGTGGCCAATCTTGTCTTTTTATAGCGTGTCCAAATAAGGAGAAAAAGTCGGCCCTGGGTCACCGCCATCAAAGTCGTGGGTGGGCTGCAATATAGACGGGGGGGAGGTCCGCATGGACGGACGTGGGACAGGGGTGGATCATGCCTGAGGGGTGCAAAACGTGGGTTTCCCATCCATCTACCGTTCATCAGTCTCTGTACTGTCCATACAACAAGGACGGAAACAGATTACATCCCTGAAACGTCAAATTGGGCAGTTTGTCCCGTTTTCCGCTAGACTTGCCAACGTCTTGCAGGGGCAAGATCGAAGCAATGTTGGGTGCATGAACGCAACACACTATAGTCGCTGCCAGGTCCCTCACATTTGGTCCCAACTCGAAAATCCGTAATGTCGGCCAAGGACGTGTTGAGAAAGTCCTGTGTTTGAATGAGGCTTTAGAGTAATAACCTCATTTGCAGCTGAATGTCAAACAATACAAGAACAACTTCAAGTCATCACAAAGAGCTACCATACCTAGAGGGTATATTGAGAAATGACCCTTTGTGTTTGGAAAGCTCTTTTCCAAACACAAAATCTACTAATGTTAGCTAGAATAACGAAGAAAGGCGTCAAAACACTATAATACTGAAAAGCTTAAGTATTTTTATCGACAAGCATTCCTATTCCCAATAATGGCAGGTGACCGGTGATTGGTGGGTATTAGAAGGGTCAGTGATGCGGTGGCGGGGTAATGCCTGTCAGGTATGGTAATATTGACGATGAGGCTATAATAGAACAGGAAGGAATATAATGAAACTATGATCAAACTATAATCGAGCAGCGAAGATTATCGAGCACTATTAAAAAATGGCGTAAAAGAAACGAAAATGTTGATGGTTAGAGGAGACTGATGAAAGGGAAGATGGTCGTTTTTTTTTTGGACCCCTTTTCTCTCATGTTTAGCATAATAGTTTTGACATTTTAAGACGTTCGTTCCATTAGTTTGGCGAATTTTTAAGACCTTTCGTCCCATTTCTATATCAATATCATGACCTTTCGTGCCATTTAGGTGTCGATTTTTTTCCCGAAAACATTTTTTATCGAAAAATTTAAAAATTTATCTTGAATGGGGGTCTAGGGTGTGTTTTTTAAGTTTGATGAAAGTCTAGCGAGGAAACTAAAAAAAAAATACAATATAATTATATATGAATATATAAATAAATAGACCCTAAAATATCACCACTGTCCCCTTAAAAAACGGCGCAAAGGAAAATAAAATGTTGATGGTTAGGGAAGGCTGATGAAAGGCGGGCACCTATAATGGAAGGGTATTATCCTGGCTGGGATAATCAAAGACGATCGTAAGTTACGACATAGCCCCAAACCGAAATATGCATGAAGCCATTGTAGTGAAAGGCGTACACAATACATATCCCATTCAGCACCGGTGACGTCCTTTGCAATATATTCTGGCAACTATTAAACGATTTTACCCAGTTTAGGAAGGACGTCTATTAATAAAAGGGCTACACACTTTATTTGTTTTTATTTTTGTTATATATATGTGAGTGAGGGAGACAAAAGACAGAACTGCCTGTATCGAGTGCCTCCCCCAGAGTTGAAAGAGTGACAGGGCCAAAATCAAGGGACGTTCGAGCCAAAATGCCTGGTCACACGGAGTTTGAAGCAATTTAAGTCATAGGAAAAGGGAAAGACTGATTCTGGGAGAGAGTTCCAGAGCTCAGCTGTTGAATAGAAGAAAGTCGGAGCATACCGTTTCACTTTTGGGTTGAAAATGTGCACTGAGTAGGGGTGGGATTGTGTTGCAAGACGGGTACTACGTACCCTACGTAGAGGAGGTGGTATACACTGGGAAAGCTCTGAGGAACATTGATTATTATAGTAGCGATAGAATAGCAAGAGAGATGTAACATTGCAGCGAAGAGAGAGAGAGATTGCAGAGAGTTGGTGAGTGGACGGGAGTTAATGATACGAAAGGCTTTCCTTTCTACTTTGTCTAGGAGAGCGGTGTGAGAGGATCCTCCCCACACATGTGAACAATACTCGATACAAGGATGCACCGTGTCCCTGTACAGAGCAAGATGCTGTGCAGGGGTAAAGAACCCCTTGAGGCGGTTGAGCACACCCAGCTTGTGGGAGGCTGCCTTTGCTAGACTGGTAATATGGTGCTTCCAAGTGAGAGCATATTATATCCTTCCTATGGTTCATAAAATCTTCTACTTGTAGCTGAAATAAAGTATACAATATGTCGCTGGTACAGAAAGGGATATCCCCCCCCCCCCTTCTCCCTTACCAAGTTTGATTCCCCAAATGACAGTAGTACACCACCACCCACTACTTGAAGGGGAGGTGTTTAGTTTGATTCCCCAAATGACAGTAGTACACCACCACCCACTACTTGAAGGGGAGGTGTTTAGTTTGATTCCCCAAATGACAGTAGTACACCACCACCCACTACTTGAAGGGGAGGTGTTTAGTTTGCTCCCTAAACATTCATCAGGCTTTATAAAATACCCCGAAGTCCCTCCTTCGAATTAAATGTGTACATTTTTCGGTAGAAAAAAATTTCCCGGCCGGAGGCAGGTTTCTCCTAAATTGCAGGCTTGCTATCGCTCGCCAGGAAAACAATCGACACTTAAAGGGCACGAAAGGTCTTAAACTTGACAGAAAAGGTCTTAAAATCGCAAAACTAAGGGGGGCGAATGTCTTAACATATCAACACAAATGGGGTTAAGCATGAGGGAACAGGGGGTGTAGGAAAAAATAAAAAATAAGTGCAAATCTCCCCTTAACCATCACGTGACCGCTGCGTAAATTGGGTGGTTCCTGGAATATGTCCGGTGATTGAGGGGTTTACCTGAGTCGGGTATGGGTGGGGGGGGGGGGGGGTATGATACTGGTGCGGCATTAACCCTTTCGATGTGGTGAGGTATATCTCGTTGACACTAGGCTACCATCTGGAACCTATCCTTTTAATTATAGTTTCAACCCTTCAGTACCGGTGCTGTCCTTTTAACTATATTCTGGCTACTATTAGAAGATATAATTCACTTTAAAGAGGGCCTCCAGCAATTAAGAGGCTTCGAAGAATCTCACTTAACCATTTTTACTACCATAAATAATTTTTAAACTGCATAGAATCGTGTAAACATACCTAGAATAAAAGTAACACAACGTCGCCGGTACAGAAGGGGTTAACATCGTTCTTAACACCATTAACCCTCCCAATGAAATTAATAAAACATGTGATCCTCCCAGGCTTCGATCCCAGGATACCACATACAGACCTTACTCGCTCTAACCATTACACCATCAGGATAGTATTACAGGTTGCCATCCAGCCCAGGATACCACATACATAACTTACTGCTCTAACCATTACACCATCAGGATAGTATTACAGGTTAACATCTAGCCCAGGATACCACATACATAACTTACTGCTCTAACCATTACACCATCAGGATAGTATTACAGGTTAACATCCAGCCCAGGATACCACATACATAACTTACTCGCACTAACCATTACACCATCAGGATAGTATTACATCTAGCCCAGGATACCACATACATAACTTACTGCTCTAACCATTACACCATCAGGATAGTATTACAGGTTAACATCCAGCCCAGGATACCACATACATAACTTACTGCTCTAACCATTACACCATCAGGATAGTATTACAGGTTGCCATCTAGTATTATTTGATTTCTAGAGGTAATTTCTAAACTGAATAATGTCGTCTAACGTTATCCAAAATTGAAATATTGGCACCGACGGGGTTAACCCGTCGGTGCCGGGGACGTCTTTTGCATTATATTCTGGCTACTATTAGACGATTTTATTCAGTTTAAAAAGGGCCTCCAGCAATTAACAGGCTTCGAACTATCTCACTTAACCCTTTTTACTACCACAGATCCTTCTTAAACTGCACAAAATCCTCTAAATATAGCTAGAATAGAATGATAAGTACGTCACCGGTACAGAAGGGGTTAATTGGTCAAGGCTATTAGGCTAGTAAGGACATTCACAGGGTTACTTTTAGCAGGTTTTTATTCATGTGATCCCTAAATATAGTTAGTTAAAATAGGACTTCAGAGGCTATCAACCCTACTGGATTATTAAGCCAGCACACTGTAAGTCAAGTCAATTTTCAGGACTGGAGTTCCTTTTCGAGAACCCTAGTCCCTTGATCCCTAAAGTCCTTCCTAGGCTATAATTCTGATCAAAGGTAAGGCAGGTTAAAATTATTAAGGGGGGATGGTTCACTTTTTGGTCGATATTTTCATTTATTTATGTTTTTCTTGTTTTCTCCCTAGACCTCCATCAAACTTAAAAAAAAAAAAAAAAAAAAAAATCATTTGATCCCCCTTCTAGATTAATTTGTACATTGTTGTAGTAAAATGTCCCGGCCGAAGGCCGCTTCTTCCAAAATTACAGTCTCACCATCGTTCGCCAGGAGAAAAATCGACACCTAAATAGAACGAAAGGTCTTAATATTGACAAGGAAATGGGGCGGGAGGTCTTAAAATCGACAAACTACTGGGGCAAACACCTTAAAATCTGAAAACTAATGGGACCTAATTATGGGGGAGAGGGGAATCTAGAAAAACGACCGATCTCCCCTTAAGCCACCATCATACTGCAGAGGTCAATTTCTATCCTGGAGTTTTAGGACTGTTTCAGGAGGATTTCGTTGTTTATGGGTTTTCGTGTGTCTGCATTGTTTAACGCGCGCTCGTGTGTGTGTGTGTGTGTGTGTGTGGTGTGTGTGTGTGTGTGTGTGTGTGCGTGTCTGTCTGTGTGTGTGATGCAGCTTTTAATGTTGTTTGACTTGCATATTATTTTCATTTTTTTCTGCGTTTTAACACGCCGTTTATATATATATATATATATACTATATATATATAGAGAGAGAGAGAAGTCAGAGAATCTGCTGTGCGACTATCAATACATCTCAAGAATATTGAAGATGTTATCAGCAGAGCAAAGATCAGAACCCCGACATACAATCTCACCCACCCTTCCTAGTCCACCTCACCCACACATACACACAAGAAAGGTCCATCTAATACATCACAGTCTTTAATTAAAAGGAAAAGATATGACACGTCTTTGTGTTACTCTCACAAACGCAATTAAGGGGGTAGGGTTTAGTTTTTGGTCTATATATTTATTTATTCATAATAATATTTGTTATATTTTCCTCGCTAAATCTCCATCACGTTTATAAAAACACCCCCTAAGCCCTCCTTCAAGATAAACTTGTAAATACTGTATGTTGGTAGAAAAATGTCCTGGCCTAAGGCCGGTTCCTCATAAATTTACAGGCACGCTCTCGCTCGCCAGGAAAAAAATTGACACCGAAATGACACGAAGTTTTAATATTGACAAAGAAATGGGGCGAAAGGTCATAAAATCGAAAAAACTAATGGGACGAACGTCCTCAAAATTTCAAAACTAATCGGGCTAAATATGAGGGAGAAGGGGAAGGGGTCAGAAAAACCAACCATCTCCTTTTAATTGAAAAGAAGAGATTTATGCTCGCTCTTTGTGTAACTCATACAGACAAACGCAATTAAGGATTTGGGGGATTTCCTTTGTCTAGACTCTTGCCTTACTTCAGAGTCTGCTAACAATGGGTTCATACTTATTGCCTGTGCTCTCCTTATTATTTCTCTCTCTCTCTCTCTCTCTCTCTCTCTCTCTCTCTCTCTCTCTCTCATCTCTCTCTCTCTCTCTCTCTCTCTCTCATTTCCCACTCCAGCCATTAACCACTGGGCAACGTTACACAAATATATAAATACATAAATATAATAACAAATAAACTGCACTAATAAAAATCCAAACATTGTGGAGAAAAAAGTATAATAAAGACTGTATCAAAACAAAAACAAAATTGAAAACAAAAAACAAGAAAGATGGAAAAAGGTTAGAAGGGTCCAGAAAAAAGAAAAAAAAACATCCCCTCAAGGATTAGCGATATCATGGGAGAGTGCACCTGATAAACTCAACCTGGCTATGTGCAGGTACGAACTCATGTCTGGTTGTCCTTCAGACCACAGTACGGAGCCTTCACCCATCTTACCATCGAGTCACTCTCTGTACGGAAGGTTCATTACAGTCGACGTTATCGTCAATTGTTCCAAGAAGCTATATTGGGGAACGTCAAGAGCAACCCAAGTAATATTCCACACGCACGTCCAAAATTATAGTCCGTTTCTTTTCAACTGACGGTAAATTGCAAAGTTCCCATCAAGATTTCTCAGCTATTTTTAAGATTTTGAAGTGACATATGGTGCTAATTATATAAACTTGGTCTTGATATGATGCAGTGACATAGTAGTTTCATATTTGTTAATTAAATATCGAGACATTAGCTGCTAAGGGATTCAGTATATCGCCAGCTGAAACGAAACAGTGAAAAACTAAAATTATCATATAACCAGAAAAAAATACCTTTTAGGGAGATTTCACTAACAAGGAATATATATATATATATATATATATATATATATATATATATATAGAGAGAGAGAGAGAGAGAGAGAGAGAGAGAGAGAGATAGATAGATATAGTTATCTCTGTCACTGCCATGGCATCTAATTAAAAAGACCTACACACTGCATGGTTATTTTTATTGCGTGAATCTGATGCCGGGTATATAAAGCAGGTAAAACAAACACGGTGACAACTGGGTGGTGGGGGGAGGAGGAGGGGGAGGGTGGTGAGAGAGGGAGAGACGGTGTAAGAGATAGGGGGTGAAGAGAGATGTCGGGCGGGTGGGTGTTGGTTGAAGGAAAGAAGGGTGAGGGTATAGAGAGTAATGCAGTGGAGGAGAGAGAGATGTAAATGGGGAGATAACACACCCCTTCTGTACCGTAGACGTCGACGTGGTTGTAGGATGAACGCCCAAAGTGAAAGAGTGAGAAAGGAATGGAAAAGGGAAGTAGGGGAGGGTGGG